>CANIUD010000851.1:717500-895000 GCA_947470075.1 Closterium sp. Yama58-4 | reverse complement strand
GAATTCACCGCCCAAACACCCCTCGATCGTCTCACGTTCTCGAAACAAACCCTCAAATCCCAAACCCTAACCCTCAGGGTGGGCGTACACAATCATTGCCCTCCAAAAGCATCTTCGCCCGCATAAGCCGCCGGGGTACGGACAGGTCACAGCATGCCCTCCCCCCTCATTCCCGGAAACAAACAAACTAAAACCCTCTTCCTCTTCCCAATGACAAAGACTCCATCCTCAACAACCCCAACCTTTTTCACCTCCCATTTTCCTTCTCCCCGGACCCCTACTTCCCCCTTCCTCCTCCTCCTTTTTCTCCCTCTCTCCCGCCTCCCTTCCCTCCCTCCCCCTGTTTCCCCCCGGAACCCTCTCTCCCCCGGGGAAGTGACTCACATCCGTTGCCCTCCTGAAGCTTCTCCTGCATGAAGCGGTCGCGCGGCAGGTTGCTGTCGCTCAGGTAGTATTCCACCTGCAGGGACGGCGGGGGAGAGACGCGCAAATGCGCGCACACGAACCACGCGCGGATCGGCGCGAACAGGAAACCGATGTTAGGGTTTAAGGTAGCACGTGACGACACAAACCATCGTCGCAAAACAGTCGCAAAGAACTGTCGCAAAGAGACGAATCTGTGGATCGTAACCAAGGAGCAATCGCGAGAACGAATGCAGACGAGGTTTTAAGTGAGTGAGAGAGAGAGTGTGTGTGTGTGTACGGGCATCTAAACCACACGCGTGCGCGCACACGCGCAGGGATGCACGATCGCGCGCACCTGGCGGAGGATCTCTGCGCGGACGGCGGGACTGAAAGCCGCGGTTTTCTTCTCCTCCCCCTCGCCACCTTCGGCTTTGTCCGCCCCGCCTTCGCCCTCCTTGCTCTCCGCACCAGCACCCGCCGCAGCCGCAGCAGGCGCAGGCGCAGCGGGCGCAGCATCTGACGCGGGCTTATCCTCTACAGCGGCACCATCTTTCGCCGCGGGTTTATCCTCTCCAGTAGCGGCAGCGGGGGAATCAGTGTCGGCAGCCGATGCGTCCATGGGGGTGGGTGTGGCTTCCGCGTTGGTGTCCTGGGCGGTGGTGCTCTCCTTCTGCGCCTCCGCCTCCGTGGATCCTGTCATGGTTCCGCTCGCGCTGCCCTGTCGCTCGTCTCTCACCCTCGCTATTACTATCGTATTCTTAATACGCACTCGTCAATCACTCGCTCACTCACGCCTAATAGTCCTCTCTCCTGTGCTTAACCACAGATGCAGAACTGCAAGGCAACTGGATAGGCCGGGTGAGGCGCAGCGGAACGAGGAATGGACGGAAAGGGAAAAGGCAACCCGACGGGGTAGCAAGGGTGCAAGATAAAGGGCTAAACAGAAAGGAGGCTGCTTTTCGAGCTGGCCAGAGATGGATGGAGAGAACCCTGTCAGTGCTGAGAATTGTGGGGCTGCGGGTGCTGTGTAAGGTGGCGGGAAACCAGCAGATCGGGGCGGAACGGGTTTTGCTGGACCACTGCCCCTTGAGCATGGGTTCAAGGGAGGGTTTGACATACCCGATCGACTCGACAAGAGATGTTGGAAGGGTAGAATGTGGGTGAGCATTTGTATCCTGATGCCATATGCCCGAAAGACTTTATTGCCAAAATATATATTGAAAGACCATTACAACCTGTACAATGAGCATCTATGGGAAAGAACGTCTGCGTGGATAAAAGACTACTCGGCTCCATCACAAGCTTCTTGCAAAAACTCCATCATCCTTGTTATCACTTGCCGCATCAAGGTATGAGAGAAGAGTGGTGTGGGATAGACGTTTGAAAGGTGCAGCCCATCCTCCCGCAATGAATCGAAAATGGCAAAACACGGTCCCACGCCATGGACAGAGGAGCAGCCAACATAGTCCTCCACACCCAACCTCTCCACAAATCTCTGCAAGAGAGCGAGGAAAAAAATTGCTCAAACTCGGATTACAGCTCAAACAACACATTCTCCATATTTTAGAAGCTTATGTGCTCACAAATAATGTGTCACTCGTCCTCCTCACCTGCATCTTTTCGTGCAGGGCGTCCCAGAAGGAGCACACAGTGGACGTCCGCAGAGAGCTCTCTGGGGTGAGCTGAGGATGCAAAATAGCCTGCACATGGTAACAGCAAGGAAGATAATACGAGGAAGGATACTTACTAGAATTTGGAAATGCAGGCGCCATAATATATCCTTGTATGAACATCATCAGTGTTCCTTACTGCTACTCACCTGAGCCATGAGCATGTTTAGGTCACCCATGTCAGTGAAGTGTTTCCGATTCTTGATGGCATGCAGAGTTGACTCATGGCACCGCTTTGCAAGGTTCCAGAATTCAGTAGTCTCGCTCACTTGGTGTGTGTGCATCATGGCCGAATGGTAGAACCCTGCAATGAAAGCGAGGGGGATCCAGACATCACTGTAGGTGCCAGATAGTTGGTATTTACCATCTCGAGCAGAAGATAAACAGCATAAAAAAAAAAAAAAAATCATGCAAAGAGGGCACTTGAGACCGCATGTGACACCATGTGAAGATAAGACACAATATGTTGAGTGAATGTTGATTGCAAATTGCAAAAAAACAGAATCATACCAACAGTGTCCAAGGTGATCTCATGGGATAGCAATGGACGGCAGTCCAGAAACGTGGTGACAGCGTAGTGTTCTCCTTTGTGGCCCAGCTCCTTCACACTGGCCACAGCTTTCAGTGCCGCACATGCCACTGCTCCAAATATAGTAATGTTGTGCTTCTCACATGCCTGCATGTCACCGAACATGAAACAGGTAGACAAAAAGCTCCGTGGTGGGATCATCAAACAAGAGCATGATCCAAGAATCGAGAATGCTGGCGATGCTTGAGGGTGAAAGGCATCACCTGTTTGAGCCTTTCAGTGTCAGACCTGCTCAGTCCAGACCGAACTAGAGCAGACTGGCGCTCTGATGAGGAATCATGAAACGGAAGCCACGAATATCGACGAGAGTTCAGCCCATATCCTGTTTTAAAGAGGACGACAAGAACTCGTCAACTCACGAAACAGAAAAATGCACCAGGAATCTCAACAGCTTGAAGAGCCAGTGCTGAAGAGCAAGTCCAAACCATGATTCAAGAAATGGAATTCAACAAAGTAGCCTGACTTACCAACAACATCCAATCCATGCGCCCAGAAGGGCTTCCTTGAAAGTTCTGGAGGGATGCAGCTCTCCACATCCTTCAAAGTCGGTGTTGGCAGCTCTGCCTTCTGGCTCGTCGCAAATTGATCATTGCCCTTAGAGTTGAGCCCATTCTCAGAACACTCGTTTGTGCTGCCAATATCAGGACGGATCCCACCGCCATTAATCTCGTCATCAAGGAAGGAAAGGAGATCTTCCACGATGATGCCAGCAGACTTGCGGTCGCACACAGATGTATGTGCACGGAAAAGAATCAAGGAGCGACCCTCATGAAGCCTGAAAGGGGGACCAGAAACCATAGTGAGTAATCAGTTCAAATAGGATGAGCAGGCTTGATCTGTTTTCAGATAGAAGAAAACATGAAGCAACGCGATGGTTGATGCTTACCTGTACATCCTGAAGCACAGGAGGCTCGCAGCTTCATCTCCAATGGACGACTCGTCACACTTCCACGGCTCATTCATGGCGGATTCAACGATTCTAAGCCAGTGGTCCTGACAGAGACTCATCTTGAACCCACTTCGGCCCGACTCGCTGCGTTCCATAACCTCTTCTTCAGCAACTACCTTGCCACCGCCACCATCGATCGAACACCTCCTTCCGATCTCAAAGGAATCGTCCAAAAACTCCTCAGAGCCTTCCCCGTTACCGTCAAAAGACGCCGCGATTGAGTCTGGAATATTCTCAATCACTTCAACCTCCACAACGCCATTGGAGGTCGTCTGCAGCGAAGAAAAAACAAGGCACGCATAAGAGTCCGTAGCCATACATGTTGCAGCAAAGATGTCGGCCTGATCAGCAACGCATGAGTTGGTAGAGCTTGAGTGTCAAGCAAATAACAGCGCACCTGGAAGTGCGGGCGACCGTTGACGAACACAAGCTGTGAGAGCAGCCTGGGATGTTTCTTCTGAACGCTGTTCACCGCGTTCTGCAAAGCCTCGCGCGTCACCTCCATGCTGACGAGGACACCCACAACCGTGTTCCCTGTTCCTCCATTCACGGCACGGAGCCAATTCTGCAAAATATACAAGAAGCAATCCAAGGAGGAGAGAGAACCGGCACAACGATGTTGATTTGCATTGTCGACGCGAGTGACGGAACCGCAGAATTCGCTCAGTCACGAAAGACCGGGTGGCGAGTGCATTTGATAGACATGCGTACCTCCTCCGTATTTCCGAGTGGCCGGCTGTAATCACAAAACACCTGGCCATCATGGGTAGGCATGTTCGTGCTAATATCCGCGTTTCCCATTGTAGAGATGTCTTGAAATTGGAGATTATGGAGAGGTAAGGAGATACCGGAGACTAACAGCGTTGAGGAGCACGCTTGCAGTGAACTAGCGTTCTCGTTTACTCTTCTCTGTTCTCAAATACTAAAGCATAGGACCAGACAAGGATTCGTGGCTAGGACACTGTCTAGGTTTTTGCCCCTCACGGGTCGCAATCCTCCAGCTGTTCGGCGCGAACCTCTCTGTTCGTTCCCTGCTAACCGCCGGTAGGGGGAAGTCTTGGAACTTGTTCGGGCCTCGACCTTTCGTGAACCGTCCAAGGTGGGCCCTCGCTCGCAGGCCCCCTTGGATTTGCCGAGTGTTGACTTGACGACACACAGGAGCCAGTGGAGGGGATACCGAGGACGAGGAAGAAGGCGACGGGATGAAATCAAAGTGGGACAGGGAGGAGAGAGGGGTCGATGAGATGAGCGAGGTGAAAAGGCTGATTGGACGTGTACAGCGAAGGGGGGCTGGTGATGACAGATTGCGCTTGTTGAGCGCTGCCACGCTGCGCTGCTATGCTGATGCGAGCTGGTTGTTTTCACGCAAGATGAACCTTTGAGCACCGCGAAAAAAACAATCCCGTCCCAAATCCTTGCCAGCGAGGGCATCTCGCAACCCAAAAAGCTACGGGGGAGGGCAGGTGAAAATGGAGTTTACGAATCACATCGCGCCAACGCATCCACCGTCACAGCAACGAGGCGCGCTGTACTGCCCGAGGAGTCGCTCTCGTCCTGAATATATTCAAATCCCAATGTGGTTGAGATGAGGTGGTTGGTGGTCCCAACGCAATCCGCGCTGAGATAGCGTTGCTGTCTCTGACGAGTTTTCGCGTGGCGGGGATGATGGGTATAGAACCCGTTACTGGATTCTACCGCACTGTAGCCAAACGCAGCTCCGGTAACGAGTAAGTTATACGTCTATAACAGCGGCGCAATATGAGACAGCAAAGCGACTTATCCAGCTCATTGCCACTAGTATTCCGCAATATAGCAAGCTAGAAAATGAAGGTTTTAGCTAGTTTCGTCCGTGACTTTCTTATTTCTGCTGCATATGCTAGTAGTGAACTATTTAATGCAAATGATTTTATTTTTAGAACGGAATACCTGGTCTCGACAACTGTTCTGTTATGTGCTGATTGCCCCGCACATCTGGAGCACATCTTCCTTCCTGTTCGACATTGCTTATGAGCAGGCTGGCAGCATTTTCCTCAGACTTAGAAAGCTTGGTTCATGGCTGCTTTCGCGCTGATCCCATCACCTATGCCCCCCAACTCTTTATTTCGACCTCAATCCGTCTTGCCATTCGTCCCAGAGCCACGGCCGTCGTGTACTCCAGTACCAACGGCGACCACCCAAGTTGCAATTTCCGCATTCCTGTCACGACGTCAGTTGCTGGTTACCACCTTGGCGAACTCTCGTCTCTCGCTGACGCGATCCGCCTTCGCAAAATTCCGTTCTGTGGTTCAGCCGCCTTCTAGATTGGCAGCGTGCCTTCGTCCCGCCACCATTCCCTCTGCCCTCTCCTTCTCCCACTCCTCCCATTCCTCCCACTTTTCCCACGCCACCACTAGCGCCACTAGCCGCTCCATCCTCTCCGTATCACTCATCCCGTCACGATCAGTTATCTCCTGCAGCCTCCTTGCGCCGTGCCTGCCCCGCCCTACTAGCGCCCGTCCTGTTGCCCCTTTTTCCACATCTTCTTCCGCTATTTGCCCCCCTCCCCCTCTCCCGGCCTGCTTCTCCGCCTTTCCGCCTCCTTCCCCCCACTCCATGCCGCCCTTCCCCCTACCGGTATGGCAATCCGCGCGCCTCCGAGGGAAACGGGCAGGGCGAAATGGCGCAACGGGGGAAAGCAATGGGAACGTGGGGAGCATTGGAAGCGAGAGGTCTCAAGACCCGGAACTGACGAGTCTGAGGGAGGTGAAGGAGGTGAAGGAGGTGAAGGAGGTAAAGGAGCTCAAGGGTGTGAAGCAGGGGTTACTGGATGATGTGGGCGAGAGTGGATCGCAGGACTCTTTAGGAGCGCCAGGACGTCTAGTGAAAGCAGAGGCCGGGCTAGCAGCTGCTGATCGGTCCCACATTCAAACCATTTCTGCTGGCTCTTCTCTTCCACCTGCTGCCGCCGCTGCCGCCGCCGCCGCCGCCGCTGCCGCCGCCGCCGCTGCCGCCGCCGCCGCTGCTGCTCCTGCATCTGCTCCCGCTCCTCCTGATGCTTCCACTGACTGCGTTGCTGCTGCGGACGTGCCTGTGAACAGTAGCACTGTTCAGAAACGAAGAGGTAGAAGCAGAAGCCAAGTCAGTGGCAGTAGCAGCGGCAGTGGTGGCGGCAGTGGTGATGGTGACCTAACTCGCTATTACAGGCAGGTGAAGAAGCGGAGAGGAGGAGTTGTCGTGCAAGGGGATGGTGGAGAGATGTTCAAGCGCGTTGGGGAAGAGAATGGGAAGCAGATTGCATCCGCTGCACCTGTTGCTTCTGCTGCACTAGCTGCTACTGATCTTGCTGCTGCCTGTGCTGCGGAAGCGCGTGCGGCAGCAGAGGTGGATCGCAGTGAGTGGCGGTGGCAGCAGCTGAGAGTGGAACCAGGCGAGCTAGACCTTCACCTCACCTTCGCCACTGGACAAACCTTCAGGTGCGCATGCATGATGAATGGGCGCATGATGTGCACATGATGGGACTTTTCATGAGGGGGATGTGGGCAGGTGAGAAGGGGGGAGAGGGAGGGAGGAGGGGATTGGGGGCTGGTAATAGCTGGGAATCATCAGAGTTTGTGTCTTAGGGCAATCATTTGGCTGATGCACTCATAATGCCCTTGCAATTGTCGCTGCCTTTACATCGTTTTCCCGACGCACCCTTTCCTTTGAATCCCACTCACCTGTCTGTGCGGTCTCAGGTGGGTAGAAACTGGTCCAGGGGAGTTCTCAGGTGTCGTGGCCAACCGCCTAGTCACCCTGCGCCAGGTGTGTATGCTTGCAGGCCAGATGGACTGGAAACTGAGTTGGATTCTCTTGGCTTAGCTTAGCTCCGTGAATTTCATATGCTGACATGACACCATATCCAGATCCAAGGCCCACCACCACAATGCAACACCCACCCACAAGGACCACGCACAATGCACGAGCACCACGCACCATGCACCATGCACCATGCACCATACACCAATGCACCACGCACCATGCACCATGCACCATGCACCAATGCACCACGCACCATGCATCACGCAGCATGCACCATGCACCATGCACCATGCACCACGCACCATGCACCATGCACCATGCACCACGCACCATGCACCATGCACCATGCACCACGCACCATGCACCATGCACCATGCACCGCGCACCTCTCATCAACCACCACCACGCACCTCTACCACCCCTTATCCACCACCCTGTCTGGCTTTTCCTTCTCCTTGACTTCCCACCCCTCTAGCCTGTGCCTCTGGGCCCAGTCTCGGTGTGCATTCACTCTCCCACTCTTATGACGAAAGAGGAGCAAGAAGAAAGGCGTTCCGATGCATCTCTGAAGGTTGCTGAGGGCGCATTGTCGATGGCAGAAGGCTGTGCGAGGGAACAAGGAAGGGATGCAGCAACACGGCAAGCAGAGGGACGAGAAAAGGAAGGAGAAAAAGAAGAGCAGGATTCGGTCATTCTAAGAACAACGGCTGCTAACGGGACGGGTGCTGCTGCCGCTAATTCTGATCCACGTCAAGAGTCAGGCTGTGAAGCGGCAGAGGAAGCAGCAGTGATGGCTGCTTTGGAAGATTTGCTCAACCTCCATGTAAACACACTCGATCTGTGAGTCTGCAGCATCTCCGAATGGCAACTGTTGCCTGCTTCCTTGCATGCACTTCAGGGGGTCTTGTTTTTCCTTGTTTTTCCGCAGATTGACTAGAAATGTATGAGGATCATTGATCCTTCCCTGCTGCCAAGCACCGTCTTCT
Source organism: Closterium sp. Yama58-4 (assembly GCA_947470075.1). NCBI lineage: Eukaryota > Viridiplantae > Streptophyta > Zygnematophyceae > Desmidiales > Closteriaceae > Closterium > Closterium sp. Yama58-4. The sequence continues at coordinate 886,624 of CANIUD010000851.1, read as the reverse complement.
TTCCTTCCGCTGCTGCAGCTACTGCATTTTTTTGTGCTGTTGCTGTTGCTGCTGCTTATGCCGCTCGCTGAATTCCCACAATCTGCTGAATTTTTGGAGTTTGTAAAGCATTGAGACTTCGCATTTCAAGCTCCCCGTTTTTATTCCCACTGCCACTGCCACCACCACCACTCATACCACTCCACCACTGCCATCACCACTACAGGTACCGGCAGTTTGCTGAGTGCGAAACACACTTCGCGTCCCTCCTCCCCATGATTACTGGCTACAGGATACTCCGACAGGTCAGCCCTTTTTTGTTTGAGTCAAGAATCCGACTCATGACGTCCTCCCCACTCCCTCTTAACCACACATATCCAATAAGTTCCTCCTCTCTGAACACGTACCCGTTGAACCATCTGTACTCCTCGTCGCCTGTTTGCATGCGCATCCTGAGAGGCAATTCCTCAAGCAGGCCTCAAGAGCCATCATCACCTGCTGAAGTAGCATGCAGCCGTCTCATCTCATGCCACGTTTTTGACTTTGATCCGCTCTCCAGGCGTTCCAAAAGTACCTTGACACTTCATGGTCTGGATCAACTTCACCAACATGCCTCAGCCAGCCTTCTCTGGCTGAGAAGGCTGGCTGAGGCATGTTGGTGAAGTTGATCCAGACCATGAAGTGTCAAGGTACCTACGCTCTGGTGCTATGCCGTGATTTCCTCCTCTCCCTGACACAAAACCTCAAACTCAGAACCGGAAATCCTCTCTTTGGCTCTCTCCTAAACCGTCCGAACCCACCTACCTCTGTCCTCTACTGGCCCTGGGTGCTACGGATCAGGAGCCAGTGGAGTGCCTCTTTCAGTTCATCTGCTCCTCCAACAACCACATCTCCAGAATATCCTGTCCGTAACCTCCCTACCTTGCTTCCCTCTTCTCCCCTCCCTCCCTCTCTCCCTCCCTCCCTTGCTCCCTCCCTCCTTTATTCCCTTTGTTCGTACATTTCCTTCCTCTGTCCACTCCTTCCCTTCGTGCGCACCTTGCTGAAGCTTCTTGCGTGCAACCCAACCGTGGCTCCTCAACAGTGGTCCATGTTCCAGCCGTTTACCTGTTCACCTCTCTCCCCTTCTCCCCCTTCCTCTTCCCCTCTCCCCCCTCAACTACAGCCATGGTGGAGGTGTTGTCACAGCAGGGTCCCCTCATAGCCACCATCAACGGCCGTCCCTTCCATGCCTTCCCCTCACTGGAGTGTCTCTCCTCGCTCTCAGAGGGTTATTTGAGGGAGCGCGGCTTTGGCTACCGGGCAGCCTTCATTGTGCAGACTGCATGCCACCTTCACCAGAGTATGTGGTGCTGTGCGATGCGATGCGATGCGGTGCTGTGCTGTGCTGGGCTGGGCTGTGCTGTGCTGTGCCGTGCCGTGCTGCGCTGCGCGTGCTGCGCTGCGCTGTGCTGTGCTGTGCTGTGCTGTGCTGTGCTGTGCTGTGCTGTGCTGTGCTGTGCTGTGCTGTGCTGAGCTGTGCTGAGCTGTGCTGTGCTGTGCTGTGCTGTGCTGTGCTGTGCTGTGCTGTGCTGTGCTGTGCTGTGCTGTGCTGTGCTGTGCTGTGCTGTGCTGTGCTGTGCTGTGCTGTGCTGTGCTGTGCTGTGCTGTGCTGCGCTGTGCTGTGCTGTGCTGCGCTGTGCTGTGCTGTGCTGTGCTGAGCCGTACTGTGCTGTGCTGTGCTGAGCCGTACTGTGCTGTGCTGTGCTGAGCTGTACTGTGCTGTGCTGTGCTGAGCCGTACTGTGCTGTGCTGTGCTATAGTGTGCTGTTCTTTGCCTGTACTTATCCACGCCCCTCTCTTCCCCTCAATCTTCCACCCCTTCTCCCCCCCTTGCCCCCCGTTTTCTCTGCGCACACAGTGCAAGCCACAGGTGGCATGAGTGGCAGTGAGTGGTTGCAGGCGATGCGGCAGCAGGCATGGCAGGAGGTGGAGCGGCAGCTGTGTGAGCTGCCAGGCGTGGGCCCCAAGGTGGCAGCATGTGTGGCGCTGCTGTCGCTGGACCAGCATGCTGCCGTGCCCGTCGACACCCACGTCTGGCAGGTGCGCTGTGCTATGTGGTCAGGTGCGGTGCTGGGTGCAAACGCCAGGCTTTCTAACAGGCACAAGGGTAAGACACTCCCATGCTCCCCTTCGCCCCCACGCAGCTGGCTCAGAGGCACTACGCGAGCAGCATCAAGGGCAAGACGCTCACTGCACGGGTGCGAGTGCAGCTGACACAGGCGCTGGAGGGGATGTTTGGGCCCATGTGTGGCTGGGCTGTCAACGCTATGTTCGCCTCTGAGCTGCCATCTGTCAAAGCACGCTTTGCTGCTGCAGGTCCTGCTGCCATGAGCAGCCTGCTTCTGAAAGAGAAACAAGCTGTTCCGGACAGCACTCCCTGACTTCCGGCATTAGCATACGTGTGGTACCTTACCACCAATATGTGTGGCGTGTCAGTGGTTCGCACCCACTGCACCACGAATGCCCCAGTTGGTGTAATTTCAATTATTATGTTCTGGCAAATATCTCATCCGCAGCTTCACCTACGGGATTGCCATTGTCTAAAAAGAAAGGCATTACTATACATTCACATCACATTACAATATCTTCCTTCAAGAGAGTGAATGTGCAAGCTCCTCCATCCAATGCCAAAAAACAAAAATATAACGCAGAAAACAAAAGCTGGAAAAGCAGAGGCCCATAATATACATTGGGCAACCAAGGTCAAAGAAGAGAATAGACAAGGCAACAGCAGGCCTAGCAACCTGCAGCAACTGGCAGCAGCTGCTTAAATGGTAGAAGAGAAGCTACAGCAGTGGCCGTGCTGGATACATCATGTAAGAGACAACATAAATCTGGAGAAGTCGGTGGTGGAAATGAAATGGTATGGGATGGGATAGGAAAGGTTGGGATGAATAGGGATGGGATGGATCATGGGATGGGATGGGACGGGATGGAATCCGATACTCCTGATGCTGACACTGAAATTGACCGTCCGCTGTAGCTGCCGATAAAATCGCTGCTGCTGCCACTGCATTGCTGCTCCCCTGCTGCTGCTGCTGCTGTTGACACAACCACAAGCATGTGAAGCCTGAAAGCAGCCCCATTCCCCTAGCTATTACACACAGAAACCACCACATAGGTACGTCGCACTCCCACCTTCACCCTTCCCCTCTTCCACCCCCTTCCTCTCACCCTCACCCTCACGCCCAAGCCCCTCGCAGCCCCCTCTCATCGTGCAACACCAGGGGGTTACCCGAGCCTCTCTCAGCTAGAGCCACCAGCCAGCGCGCCACAGCAGGGCCGGAGGCACTGAAGCGGCCGCCGTTGGATGCGGAGGAGCGGAAGGGCGAGGAGAGGGCAGTTAGGCACGCCTCCACCTGTGTCTTGATCACGCTCGTTCCCACCACCTTGCTGTGCCTCCCCCACCCTGTTAGCACACTGCAGGGAACGGACGGCGGAGAGGGAAAGAGATAGGTGGAGGGGGAAAGGGGAATGGAAGCGAAGGGGATGGGGGTTACATGAAAAGGGCCGCCACCTGAAACTTGATGGCGCTAGTTCCCACCACCATTCTGTGCCGCCCCCACCTCGTAAGCGCGTTGCAGGAAACAGAGAGCGTGGCAGGTGGGGAAGAAGAGAGAGGGGGAGAGGGAACAATGTATGGTGCCGCATGCTTCATACAAAGATCAGTTGCGCATGGACTTGAAATAACAGGATTCCTACATGCCCCAGTGCTTATTTCTACCAAGTGGTCAGTGCTTGGCTCTACCAAGTGGTCAGTGCTTGGCTCTACCAAGTGGTCAGTGCTTGGTTCTACCCTGACCGCTTGCCTGGCTGGTGCTAAGATAATAAGATGTACTTACTTAAGAAGTCGGGGTAGAGGGTTAGTGCTGTTACTGCTACCACTGCCGCTACCACCGCTACTGCTGGTGGCAGTGCTGGCACTGGTAGCAGCGACAGCAGAGGAGGCGGATCCAGCAGAGTGAGAGGAGGAGAGCACGAGGCGCTGTAGATCGAGCAGCCAGAGGTGCAGCATGGCCATGGCAGCGCCGACAGACATGAGGTGCAGGTCCAACACCCACTCCTGCGCCTCCGCCTTGCTCCACACCGCCCCCTCGTACACCCCCACTCGCCGCGCTCCCCGCGTCACCCTCACTGCTTGCGCCCTCTGTTACTCCGGGGGAGAAGATGCCGGGGGGGATATGCGGGAAGGGAGGGAAAGGCGTGTGTGTGATGATGGTGAGGAGTGCGCAAGGGCATGTCATGAGATGTAGATTTGATGTGCTTTTGAAGGTGCTACGAAATCAACACGGGTGTAAGCCCTTCCTTCCCTCCCCCCCCCAGATGGAAACAAGACCCCGAGTGTGCTGCGCTTGACTCGCTTCTCAAATCTCTACAAGGTGCTTGCAAGCCTTTCCCTCTTCAATGCATGCGAAGCAGCGAATCTGCAGTGCAGTGCAGTGCAGTGCAGTACCTGGTTGAATCGCCAGAGCAGGTCGTTGAGAGCGTTGAAGAAGGCAATGGAAGTGGACGAGTCCAGAGCTGCCACCGCTGCAAACAGCTGCTGCACTTCACCCCGTGACAACACCCGCACTCCCTGCACCACCTCCCCACCCGCACCACCACTGCTGCTGCTGCTACTACTGCTGCTGCTGCTGCTGCTGCTGTGGCTCTCCTTGTCTGTCTCGTCCTCCTCGCTCTCCCCATCTGCATGCACGCACCCATGCAGCATGGCCTCCGCAAGCACGTACACCCCTGCACTCGCCTCACTGCTGCTTGCAGCACCGGGAGCAGCCTGCCCGGCAGCAGCAGAGGGCTCCGAAGCCAATGCAGCAGCCGTGGCAGTGGCAGCAGTAGTAGTGGAGGTGCTTTTTTTTGTCGTTGTGGTGTTGGTGGCAGTGGAGGCGGGGACAGCAGGGGCTTCGAACGTGGATCCCATCTCGCGAAGGAGCAGGGCTGCGTCACGCCAGTTGGAGAGACGACTGAGGGAGAGGTGCAGGGGAGGGGGGTGCAGGGAAGGGCAGCAGGGAAGGGTGCATAGGAGGGAGCAAGAGGAGAATGATAGTGGAGTTACGGAGGAGGGGAAGAGAAGAGAGAAGGGGGATAGTTTTGCAGGGATAGATTAATTGAGAGGAAGGAAGCAGGAGTGAGGAAGGGGGTGTGCAGGGTGGGGGAGGATTGAAGATAGACAAGGAGGAGAAGTATAATGGCGGTTAGAGCGGACGCATATACACACCTGCAGGTGGACAGCATGGCAGAGAAGGTAACAACATTGGGGCGAACGCCCGCTGCCTTCATCTCTCTGAACATGCGCAGTGCTGCCTCTAACCGCACCTCCCTCCTCCCTTCCTCCTCCTCCTCCTCCTCCTCCTCAGCCTCCCCGTCCTCTGCATGCTGCTCCTGTGTCTTTGCCCCGCCGACCTCCTCCCTCCTCTTGCCACCCTTACCCCGCGCCTCGCTTGGCTGTGCAGATGCCGTGACCTGGTTGAGGGACCAAACACCGCATGTGGAATAGCACAGCTTGTGGGGATGAGTTGATGTGTGTGTCAACGAGCATGTTGGCGTGTGAGCATGTGGGCAGTGGACAAGACTGGATACATGCATGCGCAACCGTGTACAAGAGTGCGCGTGTGAGACAACAGAACAAAAGGAAAGGCAGCGGAGGAGGAGAGGGATTAGGGGGAGTGGGGAGGGAGGGGCGGCTGTACCTGGGTGGAGCGGCCGAGGGCATCAATGAGCGAGTTGTATGTGACCACGTTGGGCTGTACGCCGTCGTGCAGCATCTGACGGAAGACGCTCATTGCCTCCTCCACCTTGCCCTGCTTGCCATGCGCGTCTATGATTGCACTGTACACCACCACGTCCACCTGCTCTCACATGGCCCATGCACATAAACATAAACATGCACATAAGCATGAACGCATATGCACGTGCACATATGGACGAGGGCAGGCTTTAAAGAGCCACCTCAATGGTGCGTTGGTGTCCCACGGTATACCAACACACACAATGAACATCAGTGGGCGCACACCATGTGTAGTGTAGGCGCATTGCCCCACGCACATCGGGGCTTGCAGGGCGGACGAGAAGACTGAGGGGAACGGCTTGCCGTGAACCCCTACCTGCAGGCCCATGTCGCGGTACTGCTAGCCGTTTGAGGGTCAGAAATAATTAAAATAGAAATGAAGAGTAAATAATAATAATAATAATGAATCCCACCTGCAGCCCCATGTCGCGGTACTGCTGGAAGAGCGCCGCGGCCTCCTGGTGCCTTCCCGCGCGGGACAGCACGGTGACAACGGCAGAGAGCGTGAGCACGTTGGGGGTGAGCCCCTGGCGCTTCATGGCGTGGAACAGCCGCATCACCTCGTCGCACCGCCCCGCCTTGCCCGAGCACGTTGTGAAAGCAAAAGAGGGGATGGAGGATGGGGAGAGGCAGGGAAGAGGAAGGGAGAACGCAGAAACCGAAACAGAAACCCACCTGGAGGCCCATGTCGCGGTACTGCTGGAAGAGCGCCGCGGCCTCCTGGTGCCTTCCCGCGCGGGACAGGGCAGTGACAACGGCCGACAGTGTGAGCACGTTGGGGGTGAGCCCCTGGCGCTTCATGGCGTGGAACAGCCGCATCACCTCGTCACACCGCCCCGCCTTGCCGTACGCGTCCAGCAGCGCGTTGTGGGCCACCACGTCTAAACGCCACCCCGCTGCTTCCATCTCGCGTGCCACTGCTATGGCTTCGTTCAGCCGGCCCGCCTTGCCGTAGATGTCTAGGAGTGTGTTGTACGTCACTCTGGGAAAAGGGAAAACGGTTGCGGAAGGGAGGGTTTGGGTTGTCAAGTGCAGGGCACAGCTGATTGAGGCGGGCTGATGGCCCAGGCAAGAGCAAAGATGGTTGGGGACGGGGGGGGGGGGGGGGGGGGGGTGGGGGGTAATGTGTGTGTGCCGACGGTGCAAGGAAGAGTGCAAGGAAGAGTGCAAGGAAGTGTGGTGCCGGCGTGTGGTGCAGGTGTGTGGTGCAGGCGTACCTGTCGGGGCGCACCCCCGCGTGCTGCATGGTGTGGAACATGTTGATGGCGCTGGACAGGTCGTTCACCTTGCGGTAGCCGTCTATCATCGTGCTGAACGTCACCTGCAGGCAAGGCACGCACACATGCATGCATGCACACATGCACGGATAACGGTGGAGTAGTCAGGCACATGCACACGGATGGGCCGATTGGGGGAGTCGGAGGAGAGTTGGAAGGGTAGGACGAGGAGCAAAGAAACCAGAGCGAGAAGCACTGCAGAGTTCTTAGCTGCAGTGCGCGTCACGGCACGGAACGGAACGGCACAGCACAGGAGAGAGCAGAGCAGAGCAGAGCCACAAGAACGCACCACATTAGGTGTGACATCAGACTGGGCCATGGAGGCAAAGGCAGCGGCAGCAGCGTCCATCTGGGAGGCTTTGCATAGCGCGTCAATGAGCGTGTTGAACGTGAATATGTCCCGCACCAACGGCACCGCCCCCTCCTCCTCGCCCCCTTCCTTCCCCCGCCGCCTCCCGCCCTGCCCCTGCTGCTCCTTCCTCCCGCCCCGTGAACCTGCTACTGCTGACGCTGCAGGAGCAGAAGCGGTGGAATCAGCGGTACTGGCAGTAGCAGCAGGTGCAGCAGTGGTGGCGGCAGCGCAGGCTTCCTGTCCCATGAGTTCGAAGACGCGTAGCGCCTCCTGCCACTGGCCTGCCCTGCTGCACACTGCCATGAGCGAGTTGTATGTGATCTGATCCCACACAAGGGGCCTCCCACGCACACACACACACACACGCACGCACACACACATATGCACGCACGCACGCATAAGCACGCGCACACGCACGCACGAGCACGACCACACGGGGGACACACAAGGAACGGAAAAGCGAAACAGTATCAGTGGCGCTGCAGCACAAATCAGGGAGGAGTTCCCTCAAAACGGCATAGAAAATGTACTTTCTCTCCAACACTCCTCCTCCCCACCCACCACGACCTGTCTTCATTCTTGCCCTTCTCCCCCTTCCCCCACCCTCCCTTTTTCCTCCCTTCCCTTCCCTTCCCCTTCCCCCACCCTCCAACCATCCCTGCACCCATCCCCCATCCATCCCGCATCTCACCCATCCCCCCACCCCCTCACCCACCCGGTCAAGAGATCGCCAAGCTCCTTCTACCAGCGCCCATGCACGCACTACCTCCGCATCACCCTCGTCTTTTGAAGCGCCTCAGAAGTTCCCCCACCCTCCACCCCCCCCCCCCCCCCCCCCCCCCCTTCTTCATCCCACCCTCACCCACCCGGTCAGGAGCAATGCCAAGCTCCTTCATCTCGTGCACCAGCGCCCATGCGCGCGCCACCTCCGCCTCGCCCGCACTGGCAGCGCCGCCAGCCTTGGCGCAGGCGTCGATAGCCGCGTTGTACGTGACCAGGTTGGGCCGGCACCCCGCGTCCCTCATGCTGCGCAGCAGCGCCAGCGCATCCGTGCTGCGCCCACTGCGCCCTGCTCCCATCCCATGGGCACGCACGCGGGGAGGAGCGGAAGAGAGAGACGGCGCAGGGGAGAGGAGAGAGAGAGGGGGTATTAATGTAATAACGCCTGTTACAGACAGAGACACAAAACCACCACCACCAGCAGCAGAAGCAGCATCCTTGAACAAAAACAAAAAAAACTGCAACCGCGCTCACCACTCACTCACTCCCTCACTCACCGTAGGCGCTGATGAGTGCAGAGAAGGCGTAGACGTTGGGCGGCACGCCAAAGGCGCGGGCGCGGTCAAAGACGCGGCGAGCGGCGTCCACCTGGCCGTGGCGGCCCAGCACTGCAATCGTCGTGCTCACCAGCTTCGCCCAGTCGCCCGCCCCTCCGCGTCCGCCCCGCTTCACCCGCGGACTCTCCTGCAGGAGGGAGAAGGGAGGACGACATGAGAGGGGAAACGGGTGGATTGGTAGGGATGCTGCGTTGCGTGGTGGATGGGTCAATGGATGGGTGGACTGGACGGGTAGGGTGAAGAGAGAGTGAGAGTACAAAAGACACATGCTGGAATCTCCTCACGAGTCAAATTCACACACGAAGGCACACGCGGAATCAATTATCCCTTAGAAAGTAAGGGAACACGCAAACCGACTCACGAGCAGCCAGTTGAAGCAGGCGAGGGTCTTCTGCCACTGCCCTCGATTCCCCAGCTCCCTGAATATATACGACCAGTTCGCCAGCGTCGGCTCTCCTCCTGCGCCCTGCTGCCCCTGTCCATGCCCCTGCTGCCCCTGCTGCTGCTCGCGCTGCCATCGGTCCAGCACCTGGGACAGCAGCACGTCGCACTCCTGCATGTCCTCGCTGCTGCAGTTGCTGCTGCTGTCGCTGCTGCTGTCCCCACCACTGCTGCTACTGCTGCTGCTGCTGCATGTGCTGCTGCCGCAGGACGCAGAAGACGGAGAGGTGACACCACCACTGCCACTGCTACCGCTGCTACTGCTACTGCTAGAGCCGTAGCAGAAAGGGTCCGGGAGGGCGAGAATCTCCTGCACGACGGCTTCAGCAGCGGCGCTGTGGTTGCCCGAGTGTGCGCCCACTCGCCCATGGTGGAACTTGGACACTGTGCGTGCAGGCCTCCTCCTGCTGAAATCCCCGCCCAGAGCTGCACGGAACGCAGGGTCACGGATTCGGTTACGGTTATGTGAGTTAAGTTGAGTTGAGGTTTTTGTAACAGCCACAAGGTGGGGGGAACGGGGAGGAATGGGAGGGGTAGCGGGTGGGGGGTTGGGAGAGGGTGGAGAGAGCGGAGCCTGGGGAAGAGCAAGAAACGAGAGAGAGTAACGAAACGAGGGAGCGCTATCGTAGCTACGTCACGTCACGTCACGTCACGTACCGCCAATGGCCAGGGGAACGCTGGCCTCAGCGAAGCTCCTCGCCGACGCTGCCACGGCTGCTGCCGCAGCCTCCGCAGCAGCCGCCGCTGCCGCCGCGTTCGTCGCGCTAGCAGCCAGCGCCGTTCCGCCACTGATCCCCCCTGCTGCTTTCCCCGCACCCACCACTGGTGCCGTCACTGACGCCGCGGCCGCCGCGGTCATCACTCCGCCTCCTCCGCCTTTTCCCCCTTTTCCTCGCCTCAACTCACCGCCCCCCGCTCTGGACCAGTTAGCGCCTGCGCCAGCTGCGCCTGCGCTAGCTGCGCCTGCGCTAGCTGCGCCTGCACCCGCGCCAGAGATCCTACCCGCGCGTCCCCCAATGTCCCCCGCCCTGCCGACTCCACCAAACGCGCGGCTTCCCCCGCGGAACGGGCCGTGCGCGGAGCCTCCGGTAGCACCGAATCCGGCGGAAGCGGCGGCGGCCGCCGCCGCTGCTGCGCCAGACGCGGAGCCAGCGGAAGCAAGTCCGCCTGTGGCCGGCGGAACGACCAGCGCGGCAGCGCGAGCCCCCGACAGGCGCGCGGAAGCATGGTGCTGGTGGTGGTGCTGCTGCTGCTGGTGCTGCTGGTTCTGGTGACGCTGATGGTGGAAGGATTGGGCAGGGCTGTGATGATTCTGATGAGAATGAGACATGGCTCCCCCCATTCGCACTATACTGGTTCCGCCAGCCCTTCCGAGCCTCTCATCGTCCAAAGCAGCTTCCAAACCTCCTGTTCCCGAGGCTCGCGGAGTGCCGGACCGAGCGGACGAAGGGCCGCGGGGGTGCTGGTGGTAACCACCTCCGCTTCCGCCATGCGCGTGGGTGCTTCCGCCAGGCCCGTGCGGGCGCAGCCCCGCGGCCCCGCGGAAGGAGCGCGGCCCGGAGGGCCCCGCCGGAGTCGGGAGTGCGGAACGGAGGGTGATTATAGAGAGCGGGGTCGAGGGGGAGGAGGAGGGCGCGAACAGACGCGTTCCTATATCGAGCAGCTTGGATCGGCACGCAAGAAGCAGACGAGGGTGGAGATTCACGAAAAGGTTCGCCATGGCTCCTCCTGCTCCTGCTCCTGCTCCTGCTCCTGCCCCTGTCCCTGCGCCTGTCGCTCCTCCTAATCCTTCTCCTAGACCAGACGTGGATAACGAAATAGCAGCGCCTTGACCTTTCACAAAGCCGACCTGCCGGCCAACCGCACTGAACCGGGTCGCCTCTTCCTCCGCCTCATCCGCCTCCTCCTCCTCCGCATCATCTTCCCCCTCAGCATTGCCGTCTCTGCCCACGCGCGCTTTTCTGGTCGGCTTCCGGGTTTTCCGGGCCTTCTTGGGCCCGTCCCGCTTACTGAAGCGGGCGATAAAGCGGGTCGCTGCAGAGACAACCGCGGCGCCTGGTCCGCCGGGAGGAAGGAAGCCGAGAGGAAGCTTCTGGAAGGTCGCAGCGGCGCTGCGAAGCCGAACTATGGCGGCGGGGGCAAGAGTACCCCCGGGAGGGACGGGCATGGCTACTGCTGTTGCTGCTGCTGCTGCTGCAGATGCAGACGCAGTTGGAGCTGCTCCTGCAGATGAGGAAACAGCAGTGGCACGCGACGAGCGCTTTAAGTCGTCCAGCCTGTCGAACTGAGAGGTTCTAGTTTTATGTAAGCGCAAAACAGGGGAACTTGGAATCCCGTGAGATCCGCAGCTTCAAAGAGGTTCTGAAAACTCTGGGTGGGGGGTTGTACAAGAACCCTAAATGGCGAGTCTTGAAAACGGGCGACGACGCAATGTGGAAACAGAACTTCGGATAACAGAATAAGTCCACTCAGAAAAACGTCAGACGCCTAACGGCTGTACGAAAAGCCAACGCTTGGTCCTGCTGGAGGCAGCACAGGAGGAATTCGAGTGCTACGGAACGAACACTCCCCGCCTAATGTAATGGCGGCCCACTGAGTATATGTGGGCAGGGTGACTGCTACACGGTCATGCGCGAATTCCGCGACGGCTAATTTCTAGGCTGGTAATGGATGCAATGGATAAGTAGGCGCCTAGCCTAATCTGATGGTAACGGCTGCCTTCGTGGAGAGCGGTTTTGAGGGTAAGTAGCAGCTGTTTCTCCGTCCCCTTGCAAGGCCATCCTTAGTGGCCGCCCGCTTCAGAAAAACTGCGGGGCTCAGGAGCTTGGCGAATCTTAGAAAATAGTAGCAAGGAGAACCTTGAGAGGAGACGGATGCCAGAAGGCGTATGTCAGCTGTTGAGAAGTTGTGGCGGAAATGGCTGCAAGCGTGGAAGCAGCAGCAGGAAGTTCGGGCCTTGACTGAAGATGTGTTGAAGTGGTGGCAAGATGTAGTGAAACGGTATATTACGGTGCGTTTGGCAACCTCCAGCCTCTGAGATCTCAGTGGCAAAATTCAGGCTCTTCTGCTTGTGGTCCCAAGTTCTCCCAACCAAGCACAGATGCCGACAAGCTGTGTGGAGAAGAACCCCAGCCAGACCTGTTGCGACGACTCCGCGAAATTATAAACGAAGATGGTTACCATGCCGGCGTGCAAATTGCAACGGTCTGGAGGCCATGGGAATGGATTGGGGGCTGATTGATGTGACGTAGGAACTTAGTGACGTACGAAGCAACGAATAGCGATGGCTGACCGAACTTAGTTTTAGGTTCGGAGGCTGACCGAGCCAGACGCCGCTTTAGAAAGTGAGGTATGTGCGCACATCCGTCAATGCATGAGCCAGGGCTAGGCTGGATGTGAAATGATTCGGAATGACACTAGCAGACCAATAGAAACACTTTGCCCACCATCTGGGTTATTCACCAGAACCACAATATCTTCCTCACAGTAATGGTCGCAACCCATGTATGGAAATGACGTACGTACAATATCGCCGCACTTCTTCGAGCCATCGTCACACACACCTGATTGTTTCACTCGTTTAGCTGCTGCCGAACCAGAACGTCATTGTGTGGCTGAGCCATGAGCACGTGTATGCACAGTGACTGCTTCGGGTGGACGGGAGGAAGAACTGGCGAGCCAAAGCCGAACCGAGGAGCTTTGCTTTGGTCTGTTGCTTCCCTTCCACGCAAGCTTGGAAGCGTTTCGTTTTTGTGACATGTACTGGTTTTTACGACTGTGGTGCATCCTACCGTACTAAATAAATAACAAGATCCACTTTGGAGCCTTAACAGCACATTATGAAAAAAACTCAGCATATGCATTTTTCTTTACAGTACGGCACCCCACATACAGGAATAGGATCACACCTTTACATGTGAGCAAATAACCTGCTAGAATAGTAGCTTATAAATATGTACAAGCCATGACACAACAGGAGAGCACTAAGGTTCTCTCAATGCCTTCATTGCAGCAGCACGCCTGGCAGCTTGAGACATATCCACGACCTCAAAGTTCCTCCCATGCACACCATGGAGTGAATGCAGGTCATCATTATCCCATCCTTCGTTGGGTACACCAGTGATGTACCACGGTGAGCCATTGTCCGCTAGCATCATGCCATATGTCTGGAGCGCTTTCAGGACTATGCGCGCTTGTGGGGGAAACTTGGACGTGTCAAAGGACTGGTGGATGGACACGCGGGGAAGGAGGGGGGAAAGCGGAGCAATAGTAAGCACAGTGGAATGGAGCGGTGATGGAGAAACGGGCCAGACAACTTCACATGAGTTCCCCGAGCAAACTCCGCATCATGCCACAAGACATCCGCATTGCACCTTGACAAGCCAACCCACTTTCTACTCTGCTACCTGAGCAAATCGCCTCCCCCCACCTCATTCATCTGCCCTCTCTTCCCCATTCCCCTCCCTCCCCCCCTTTCTCCCAATTCCTCTCCCTTGCCCCCACTCCTTCCCCCATGTTGCCGCTGCCGTGCAGCCACCTTAACTCTCACCTTCTTGAGCCGCACGCGGATGCCCATGGGGGGCTGCCTGCGGTCGGTGTTGCTACTGGCGTAGTGCCGTGCGGGCCACACGTACTTGCGCTGTGTGCTGCTTGCGGTGAACCGCAGCGCGTGCCTGATGGCACCTGCCTGCACCTCTTCAAACCGGGCCAGACCTGGGAGAATCTGCAGTGTGAACGGCAAAAGAGGGATAGAGGAACGGCGGAAGGTAGAGAGGGAACGGGAATTAAGGAAAGTTCAGAAACTGCTGCCTGCCTTCCACTTGTTTGCAGTGGACCAGCCCTGGAAGGGTGGCGCGTCAGAGGCCCGGAAATGCAGGCTTCGAGGTGCGGCCATGTCAAATCGGGCTTCATATCATTCCACGGGCCACCAGCATTCAAGGCTCCAACTCAACAACATTGGAGCCAAAGTCCCACTGCACTCCCACCAACTCTTCTTCACTGTCCTCACCGGCAAGCCAGCAGCATCAGCAGAGGTCCAACCCGTGGGTCTGAGCTTGTTGGACGTTAGATTCCATATAGCACCACTCCCTGCCGACACTGCAAAGGGGAACAAGTGGGGGCGGTTGAGTGGTAGGAGAGGGATAGCTAAGTGGTACAGTTTTTCAAACACAGAACAACCACTCTTGCAACCTGTTTTCGTTTGTCTTTTTTTTACACGGAAACAGCATGCAGCAGCAGCGCCAGCAACAACAGCGGCAACGCCAGCAGCGGCGGCGGCGGCGGCAGCAGCAGCAGCACGACATGGGAGCACTGACCTTGGTCGTTGAGCTGCGAGTAGTCATATATCTCGTACAGCATGCACTGGTCCGTGTCCACCAGCAGCACGTGGTGGTCCGACCCCCCCTCCACTAACGGGGAAGCTGGTATGGGGTACGGCCCGGGGTCGCTTTCATCCGGGTAGTAGAAAGTGGGCGAGGTGGTGGGCGTGGAGCTGCTCACGAGGTTCACGGGAATGCCGATGGGGTTCCCATCCCACAGACCTGCAGTGGTGTGCACGGGAGAGAATGGGGAAGAAGGGATGAAAGGAGAAGTGGAGGGAAGGGGGAAATGACGAGACGGGAATATGAGAGACGAGGTACGGTTTGGAGACAGATTGTCAGTCGGGACAGAGGGGATTATCAAAGGAGTAAGCGAAAAAAAAGTTGAAAGAGAAAAGGTTGTGGATAATCAGGGGAAGGAAACGTTGAGAGAGTCGTGGTGCTTGGGTAGATTGACGTAGGAGGAGTCGTGGAGGGAGAAAAGAGAGGTTTGGAAAAGGTGAAAAAGAAAAAGAAAAAGAAGAAGAAGAAGAAAAAAAAACAAACAAACAAATTGACCTTACTAACGACAAATACAATAACCTTATGAGTTCGTCATCTCACCAGTCTCCGAGAATACCTGAGCCGAAATCTGCGTGCACGTGCGCGTCGAGTCCAATAGACGCGAGGTACGCCTTAGACATGGCGTGCACGGGTAGTTTGTCGACGCGCATGTTCCACACGTTGTTCGCGGGGAACACCGTGCACCCCCCCACTTCGGGCGGCGGGCCCGTCGGCGGAGCGGTGGTGCGCGGCGCGCGAGAGCAGAGCGAGCGGCGCAAGAAGCAGGGAAGGTCGCCGGCGCGGGACGGCGGGGAGGTTACGAGGAGTAGGAGCAGGGCGAGGAGAGGGGGAAAGGGGAGGAGAAGCGGGAAGGAAGCGGAACGCCGGAGTGGCAGAAGTGGGGTTGTGGCGACGCGGACAAAAGCTCGGCGATTCGCCATGGGGAGTGTAGAGGCGGGTAGCAGGAAATGCAGCGATACGACGGTTATGTGTTGCGCTATAGATTGGAAAACGGCGCCTCAGCTGTTGGTACTTGCAGCATTGATACGAGAACTGCGACGCTGCATAATCCGCAGCGCATTGGACCTTGCACAGAAGTTTGTAGATCTGCTTGGCAGGTTGTTGTGCTGTTGCCTGGGAAAAGGCCGGCCAGAATGGAAGAAAAGTAGGTGGAAGTAGACGGCGGGGCGGCGCCGCCTCTCAGGAAATGGAAACGGGGTGGAAAATCTGACGAGTCACGACAGGGAAGTTTGCCACGAATTCGGTTATCGTGCGAAAGGCGTTACTTTCTTCAAGGATTTCTTTTCGGATTGCTGCAACATCGTTCAGTTGATGATGCTTGCTTGTTCGGTTACTACACGGCGCTTTAAAAGAGTCCGACCATAACGGAGATCAAGTCGCGCGAGGCCTGTCAGATCGTGGCTTGCGAGTGCTGCTGATCCCGCCAAATGCATAGGAGGACAGCGCTGTATTCGTTCAAAAGAGGGCTTTCCGAGGCCTTGAAACCCCGAAAAAAGTGAACCGTTGGTACTGCTCGCTTGATTTGGCTTCCCACCCCTGGAATATTTTGGAAGCGAACCAGAAATACCCCCGTGGAAGGGAGTGAGGGCGGGTCAAAAGAGTACGTCCTAATGCGGTTCAGAAAGTTTTAGGCTTGATTCAAAGCGTTCTAATTGAAACAAAAAAATGGTTGGGTAGGGTCTCTGCGAATACGTGCAAAATTTGACCCGTCCATTCCACATTTCCAAATCCAGAGAGTGCCCGAGAGGTCTCGGCAGTGGGGGTACATTCTTGACACGAGTCAGGAACGCACCCTAACTAGAGAAAAACAACGGTCGTTTCTTGAAACCAGTCACACTGGAAGTAGTTCGCATATTTATTTCCCAACCCAACCCCTCTTCCACCCAAACCAAGATGGTGATGATTCTTTGATGCTTTGTTCAAGCCAGAACGATGTCCCTAGACGCCCTTAGAGAGATGCAGACCACGCAGACTTTATTCGTGAGCAACGTTGCCCAGAGTAGGTCTCGACTAGGGCAAAGATAGCGAAGCAAAATCAGAGCAGTCGTGAGGAAACACGGCCGGAATAGACCTAGTTCTTACACGTACCCTGTAAAGCTTTTCTTCGAAAGTCTCCCATCCCATCAGCTTCCTTGCAGCTGCTGTTTCACGCAGCGCATTCAAAAGCGCCGCACTGAGCCCCAGTCTACGTTTCAAGAGAGCCTCCTACCGATAACTTTCCCCTCTCAATCGCACTGTTCGCACCGTCGCACACCAAGAACCGAGGCTTCCTCCCCTTAGGCGTTTCGCACTCCTCCCCTCACTCGCCGTCATCGAAGCCCACGACTTGTCGGGCTACCGCATGAGGAGCCACGCCGCGACTTCGCTCCACCACACGGCTCCGCTCGGCTAGTAGCAGAATCTGACCCTCCAACCCCGTCTGGCGACCGCAGTCGCAGCTTCGACGGCGCGAACACTGCTTTTTAAAAGACTGCCACGGATCAAGGGTCTCCTGGCGAACCACACGAGAGCGAGAGGGTAGAGGGAGGGGGAGGGGGAGGGGGAGGCGGGGAGGTATTTAACGGAGACTTCTGTGACTTGTAATAGCCAGCTAATATCAGCGTAAACTGGCTGCATGAGATCGTAACCGCGCTAGACTCCGGCTCGGAAAAGCGTTCGAGCACGATTCACGTTATTTCAAGGCGAGAGATTGCAGCGGTGCCGCCGCCGCCGCCGCCGCCGCCGCCGTCGTCGTCGCCATGGGGGACAAGGGCGCGACACGAGGGTTCATAACGACGATCGCGCAGGGGCTGCCCGGGAAGTGGTTCCTCGTGGTGTCCACGGCATCGCTCTCCTCTGGTGCCATCTCGCCCTCCTTCCTCTCCTGGAACGAGTTCCAAGAGTGGTGGTGGCCGCAGCAACAGTGAGCTCTTCTCGCCTCGCCTTTCCCCTGCTTTGAGACGTCCCGCAGGCCGAGTTATAAACTTCTCGAATCTCAGGTTTTCTGTTTGGAAACTTCTCTGACCCCCTTTCTTGAACCACTCCTCACCCGCCCGCCACCCGCTCTCCACCCCTCCCCACCCCCTTCCAAAACCCCCACCCTCCCCTTCTCCCCCCGCAAAACCCTCCATCCACCAGTCAAATCGTGGCCGTGGGCTACGGCTGCAACGTGTGGCGCGCGGCGTACGCGTCGCACGTGTTCGCGCTGCAGACGTGCAACTTCTTCCCGTCCTTCGACGCGGCCTCTAAGTACATCGTGCGCCAGTCCGAGCAGGGCCTGCGCGTCACCGCGCTCGCGGCGGGCGCGGGGCAGTGGTTCGTCGTCATGAGCAAGGGCGGCGCCATGCCCGCGCTCTCGCAGGGGCTCGTCTGCTCCACCAGCCTCGCGGACTTCATCCGCACCTTCCAGCGGGTGCGTGCGCGCCTTGTGTGACTGTGTGCGTTGGGTGTGCGTACGTGCGTGCGCGCCTTGCGTGTGGGTGTGCGTACGTGCGTGCGCGCCTTACGTGTGGGTGTGCGTGTGGGTGTGCGTGTGGGTGTGCGTGTGGGTGTGCGTGTGGGTGTGCGTGTGGGTGTGCGTGTGGGTGTGCGTGTGGGTGTGCGTGTGCGTGTGCGTGTGGGTGTGCGTGTGCGTGTGCGTGTGGGTGTGGGTGTGGGTGTGCGTGTGCGTGTGGGTGTGGGTGTGGGTGTGCGTGTGCGTGTGGGTGTGCGTGTGGGTGTGTCCTGTTTCTCTCTTGAGGCGCCCTCGAATGTCGCAGGGCCTCGTCTGCTCCACCAGCCTCGCGGGCTTCATCCGCACGTTCCAGCGGGTGCGTGCGTGCGTTGTGCGTGTGCGTGTGCGCGTCTATTGTGTGTGTATTGTGTGTGTATTGTGACTTTGTGTGTGTGTGTTTTCTTGGTTTTGGTTTTTGTAACCTTTGAGGCGTGCCCCCGAATGTCGCAGGGGCTCTTCTGCTCCACCAGCCTCGTGGAACTCACCCGCACATTTCAGCGGGTGCGGTGCGTGCGTGCCTTGTGTGCGTTCGTTGCACTCGTACCTCCCATGTGCTATGAGAGGTCCTTCTGAGCAGTCTCACATGCTTCCCCACAGCCTGCCCTCGCGTACCTTCCTCCCCTCTCCCGCCTTGACATCTTCCCCCATTCCCCCCCCCCCCCACCTCCCCTTCCCCCTCTCCCTCCCCCACCTTCCCTCCTCCCGTTCCCTCCTCTCATCCCTCCCGTCCCTCGGCTTTGGCATGACAGGGATTCCCTACGATCGTGTGCCAACGAGGTGACTTTTGAGTCGACTCAAAAGTCTTTCCCTGTTCCCTCCTCCCTTCCCTCCCTTCACTTGGCTTTGCCATGGCAGGGATTTGAGGAGCACGATCGTGTGCCAACGTGTCTCGTGTATGGGGACGGCCGATGGGTGGGCGTTTGGAGTGCCGTCAGGGAGGGCGTAGTGGCAGGCGCTGGTGCAAGCGGCGGTAGCAGCAGCATCAGCAGCGGAGGCAGCAGCCTGACCTCCCTTCACCACAACAGCAGCAGCGGCAGCGGCAGCGGCAGCAGCATTACTAGCGTGTTTGGCAGCATGGGATTCGGTGCTGGCAGTGCCTCAACCGGCAGTGGCAGTGGCAGCAACGGGCATGCGCATGGGAGCAGCATCACGCCTACACCGCACGTGGTTACCAGTAGCAATACTAGCAGCAGCAGCAGCAGTGGTGGTGGCGGTGGTAGTGGTGGTAGTGGTGTTGGTGGTAGCACGGGGCAGCAGAGCAGGTCACTCAAGTTTGTGGTGGTGAGGCAGTCGTCTGATAACGCCCTGGTGCTGAATGCTCTAGAGGATTCGTACTCCATACTGGCTGTTGCGTCATCGCCTACAGCCACTCTTGTGGCCCTGATCAAGGTGTGTTTACTGCTGCTGCTGCTGCTCTCGCTCCCGCTCCCGGTGTCACTGCCGCCTCTTGTGGTCCCATGTCGTGATGAGCTTCTCCCTGCGGTTCTGCTCGGTGTCATCCTGTTAGATATCATATGCACCTTGTGTATACACGCACGGCTTCCCCCCCCCCTCACGCCCCTTTCTCACCCATTTCCTTTGCCTTTTTCTCAGCCCAACCCTGACCGTCTCACTGTATTGACTCTTTACTCCTTTCCTTTCGTCTCGATGACCCATAACACTACAACTGCCTCTGGCTCCCAAGCCTTCATCCTCCCAACTTGTAACAGTCCCTCTCACAACTTCGTAAGTTCCCCCATTCCTTCCATGCGCCCCACAATCCCCTCCCACATCCCCTCAACCCCCAACCCTTCCCCATTACAGCCAGCGTTGTACCGCAGTCAAGTAGCCTACCACTGTGACGGATCAGGCTCGTCCAACGGGTGGATCGTGAACAACATCAGCGACCGCACGCCGTGCTGGTACTCACAACTCACACTCGACTCGCCCGCACACCGCCAGGAGTTCGCCCTGCAGCGCACTGTCCTCGCGTCCTCCTCCGCTGCTCTCTTCCGCCGCCCCACGCCCCCGACGCCTTCAGCGCAAACCCCGGCTCTTGGGACCGGTGGGAGCGGAGGGGGAGGTGGGGGAGGAGGAGGCTCCGGGGGAAGTGGCGGAAGGGGGAATGCTGCCGGTTCTGGTGGTGGGAGTGGGAGTGGGAGTGGTGGTGGGGTGGGAGGGCTTTTTGGCCGGTCGGCGTCAGCAGCAGTGAGCCAAGGGACGTTGACTGCGACAATTGTCACGCGAGGGGGCAGCAGTGGGAGCAGCGGCGGTGCCGGGGGCTTGGGAGGAGGAGGAGGAGGAGGAGGAGGAGGAGAAGGAGGAGGAGGAAGTGGGCATGGAGGAGGGGCGAGTGGAGGAGGAGGAGGGAGAGGAGAAGGGGGAGGAGGGGTGTCAGCGAGTGGGTGTATGCCGCTTGTGTCACACAGTCCCAGCCGGTCTCCCTCGCCTGAGATTGGCTGGTTGGAGTCGAGTAATGGAGGTGCTGCTGGTAGGGGGAGCGGCAGCAGCAGCAGCAACGGCAGTGGCAGCGGTAGTGGTGTCCTTAAAGACCTCCCACAGCAGCATCACCAACAACAACAACAGCAGCAGCACCACCAGCAGTATCAGCAGCAAGGTGGTGCGTTGCCAGGCAGAGCAGTCACACCCACAAGACGAGCAGCAGGAGGTGGAACAGCAGGAACAGCTGTGGCGGCGGCAGTAGGAGCAGCAGGAGCAGCGGCAGGAATAGCAGCAGGAGCAATGGGGGCAGGCACAGGTGTCGCAGGGCAAGGGCCCGCAGCAGCAGCATCAGCAGCAGCAGCAGCAACAGCAGCAGCAGCAGCAACAGCAGCAGAGGCAGCACCACAGCACGTGATGGTGGGGGGGTTCGTGCACCCTCCTGTCAAGCCAGGACCCTTTGCAGGACTCTGCATCCTGCCTTAGTGGACCATTGGTCCCACACCCACCCTAAGGACCCACTCCATATGCCATGCTACCTGTAACCCATCCTACCATTCGATTTTGTCTACACTCTACCGCATCCGTTCTGCCTCCCAGACCCACCTCGTGCCTTCTGAGGCGCCTCAAAAGTTCATCTCTTCTTCACCTGCGTTTTTCACCCCACCTCCTAGACCAATTTCCTGCCTGGCTTACGCTATGAGGATTCAGGATAAATGCACTGCCGTGGCGGAAAGTCAGAGGTACCGCATTCGCCTGCCTCTGCCAGTTTGATTAGGTAGGAAGTCAGACGTTTTAGACGGATGCTGCTGACCGGATGCTGCTAACTGGATACTACACGGATGTTGGAGCAATACATTACTGACTTTGACGTGTTCAAATGTTTATTGATAGCCTCCCACCCGCACGCACACCCAACCCCGTTCACCCTCCCTCACTGACATATGTAAGTTGAAAGCTCCCCACCTCCTTTGCCCTCATTCTTTCCCAAAGAATCAGAACGAAATATTGTACCCTCCTTGTGGCAACAAAAATACATTATAGGTTTTATGTGTGAAACATGTCATGGAAATACATACCATAAGCAGGAGCTTTGCAAAGCAACATGGCATCATCCACATTTATCACAAACATGTACCGTATAAGCATCGCATATGAGACCTACATAATCTGCCACAATCTCAGGCACCACTGTTTAGCATAGCACCTACCAAGGAGCTTTCTCCTACCCCACTCACTCACATCACAACCCTTCTCCCTTCACATTCCCCAACATACAGTAGCAATACACCACTCGGCTAACACCCTTCCATTCCCATCCCCCATCCCATTATCCCCGATTCCTCATTCCCGCCCTCATCCCTCGGGCATGGCATGGCACCGCAGACGCCCCACATCGTAGAACACAGCTGTGCGCATCTCATTTTAAGTCGACTGAAAACACATCCCCCATCCCCCATCCCCTCATTCCCCTCGTTCCCTCTCCCTCATCCCTCATGCACGGCACGGCACAGCAGTGGGACCCACATCATAGAACACAGTCGCGCGCATCGGCACCCCCTCCCCTCCCTCCAGCAGCGGAGGCCGCGTGAAGCACCTCAGCTCAGACACCAACGACGAGAACGACGACTCAGCCGGGCCAAAGAACACCGCTGCCTCCCTCGCCACTGCTTGTTCCACCGCAGCCTGCATCTCATGCTCCGGATGCAGAGTAGATAAGAACCTCTGCGCGTCGGTGCTTGCTGCTGAGCGGTCGGACCGCAAGAGGGCGTCGCGCGTGGTGATGTGGAAGGACGCGGAGGTGAGACGGTTGAGGATGGCTGTGCGTTGAGGTGTGTCGCCGATGGTGACGTACAGGAGGGTGTGGGCAGGGTTGAGCACTGCGAGCAGGACAGAGAGGAGACGGTCGGTGCTGCTGCCGCCGGTGGTACCACTGCTGCTGCTGCCGCTGCCGCTGCCGCTGCTGCTGTTGCTGACGATACCGCTACCGCCGCCAGGAGCAACGGCAGCGGCGGCGGTGAAAGCAGAGGCTTCTGCGAGAGAGTCTGGGTTGATGTGCACGACGGCAAAAGAGAAGCCAACTAGCTCGCCGAATTGCGCCTCGTGGGTCTTGCGCAGCAGGTGCAGGAGGTGTGCGGAGAGCGATGCGATGGGCTGCGCGGGTCGCATGGCGGCCAAGCCGTTGCGGCGCAGGTGCTGCTGGTCGCGCGAGGTGAAGGGGATGGGCGTGTCCGCGTCCAGGAGAATGAGCTTGACCTGATGGGGTTGGGGAGGAGGGATGGGAAAGCACAGGAAGGGATGGGACAGTCGGAGAGGAGGGATGGAAGGTGTAGAATTGGTTTGTGGTGGGACAGAGCGAGGTGAATGGGATGGGCGTGTCCGCGTCCAGAAGAATGAGCTTGACCTGCTGGGGTTGCAGGGAGGAGACAGGAACAGGAAGGGGGACCAGAAGGGGAGGGGATTAGGGCAAGGAGTGGGGTTGAAAAAAGGTGATTTGTGGTCCTTCAGCAAGTAGACCATGAGCTTGCGCCCATGCGCCACTATGTACACCCCAAGCACCACCTTTCCTTGGCTGCATCCGACTTGGGGAGTGGATAGTGGCGCAGAAATGGCCCCCCTTCCCTCATCTTCTCATTCTCACTTGCTCGCCCGCTGCCCTCCTCTGCCTACGACCCTCACCACTCCCATCGCCCCCTGCTCTCACCTTCCCAGCTGCAGCGTCGTCTCTCATCTTCTCACTCCAAGCGGTGATAACAGAAGCAGCATCACCACCAGCACCACCGCTTGCACCAGCGCTCAACGCAGCGACCACTTTGGCGGGAATGCGATGGGCTGCGGGCCCCAATGCTTGCACGAGCGCTGGCATGTTGGCAGCCGTGGTGTTTGCAGGGAGAGAGGATAGGATGGAGGCCGGCAAATGGTCAACCGCCCAGGACTCTGGAGGAGGAAGGGGCAGCAAGAGGAGAGGAAAAGTGGGGGAGAGGGGAGACTTTTGAGTTGAGTGAGAATCCATGCCATGCTAGCAATGGTGGCGTTTGGGTTTGCGGGGAAAAGAGGTGGATGAAGTGGAGGCCAAGTCGTAGGATGTGGTCTGGGGCGTACAGTAATGGAAGCAGGGACCTGAACGGTAATGAAGGTGACTTGAAAGAGAGGAACAGGGAAGAGAGTGACCTGGTTTTTGAGTCGACTCAAAAATCGACTGGGAGGAGAGTGACTCGGTTCATCTACAAGAGCAATGCTGAAATGCTGGAGGGCTTGCACGTGTAAGAGACATGGGAAGAGCGTGGGGAGAAGAGAAGGTTGGGAGAGGGTTGGGAGCTTACTGGAGGAGCAGTACATCTGGTGGCGGGAAGAACAAGGCCCAAGGTGGAGATTAGGGAGTGCCAGCCGCATTGTCATTGCGGTTGTTGTGATTGTTGTCAGTGTTGCAGCACATGTCAAGGACACAGGGAGCACAGAGTGAGTTTTCAGACGACTGAAGGAATGCTGGCACGAGCGAGGAATAGACTCAGAGGAGACGAATCAAAGAGCGACCAGCACGTGCCACTCACATGAGTAACGAGTCTGTCTGTATCGAGGTACGTCTGCAGCTTCGTCTGCTTCATGGCGCCCGAATCGAAGCTGAGGAAAAAGGGCGGCAGCAGCAGCACGGATCCCGTCGCCTTTGCCGCCCACAGGCCACGTAAGAGCGCCTCCTGCTGACGTGTAAAGCCCGGCCGCACGCCCAAGAGCGCGAGATAAGGCCATGAGGACTGCGCAGCTGCAAGGGACAGAAGAGGGAGGCGCGGGAAGGGAAACAGAGGAGGGACAATGGTCTTGGGCGATATCGATGAGAGGGAAGATGAGGGAGGGAGGGAGGGAGGGAGGGAGGGAGGGAGTGCGTGTGTGAAGCGGAGGTAGGGGAATATAGGCGGAGGCAGGGAACAAAGATGAGGTGCAATCTCATGGACGGGCACTCCTCCAAAAAGGACATATATCGCCAATCACACATCCACGTGCATGGCACGAACATGCCACGAAAATACCACTCATGCAAGGGCGAAACGCAGCAGCCATGGCATCGTCAACCACATCATGCATTCACACTACTTATTACTCACTAGGCGCCGCGGAAAAGAGACTCACCCATGTCAGCGAGCTTGCCGGGCTCGATGCACGGGCGGAACTCGGCAGCCATGGCGTCGTCAGGCACCTCATCATCTCCTTGCGCCTCTCCCCCGCTCCCCTCCGCTTTCTTCCTCTGCTTCTCCGCTTTCGCCCGCGCTTCCCCCTCCGCCTGTAGCTGCTGAACCCCGCCTGCCACGTGTCCGAAGGCGGACGGTTGTGATGCACCAGCGGCTGTAGCAGAGGTTGTCGCAGAGGTTGTAGCAGGAGTTGTGGCAACGGTTGCAGCAGAGGCTGTGGCAGCAGCTTTAGCAGCGGTTGTAGCAGGGACTGCAGCAGCGGCTGTAGCAGGGACTGAAGCAGTGGCTGTAGCAGAGGCTGGGCTTGAAGCAGTGCTGGCAGCAACGCCAGCGAGTTTGCTTGTAGGTGCTGCCACGGAAGCACTTGCAGGAACATCTGTAGCGCTTGTAGCAGCTGTAGCGCCAGTCGCATTGCCGGAACCAGTACGTGCATCGGAAATCTGCGCGCCACCGCCCGCCTCCAGCTCCCCTTGGAGTTCCGCCTGCCCTGCACTCGCCGCAGCCTTCCCCGCGGGCCCGCCTACTGCCTCCCCTGCCCCCGCTTCAACAGGCGCACTTGGCAGCGCTACCCGCGCGGGATTCCCCTGGCCTTCTTGCGCCAGTGTTCCTTCCGCAACTCCTTGACTCTGCGGCGGAACTTGGCTTTCCGCCATCCGCTGCCCCTCCTCCGCCACTTGCCCTTCCGCTGCGCCAAAATCTTGGTCCTGCGCCGCGGGAAGCTCTTCCCCGCCCGCTTCCGCATTCCCCGCTCCAGCGTTGTATCCTCGTGAACCTTCCGCAATCCCACCCACCTCCGCTCCGTCTTCCGCTCCCCA
The DNA here is from genome assembly GCA_947470075.1 of Closterium sp. Yama58-4. Classification (NCBI taxonomy): domain Eukaryota; kingdom Viridiplantae; phylum Streptophyta; class Zygnematophyceae; order Desmidiales; family Closteriaceae; genus Closterium; species Closterium sp. Yama58-4. The sequence continues at coordinate 861,141 of CANIUD010000851.1, read as the reverse complement.
CGTCCCTGCGCCACCCTGGGCGGAATCTGCCCCCCACTGCGCTGCAGGCGACTGCTGCTGCGCCTCCGCCGCGAGCACCTGTTGTGCTTCCGCCTGAGCCTGCTCCGTGAACCCTTGCCCCGCAATCTCCGCGTTCTCCCCTATCTCCCCTTCCGCCATAGATTCTTCCGCGTGCCCCCCTGCCTCCTGTCCGCCCATAGCGGACCATTCGGGCTGGTCGTTCGCCGGCGCAACAACCCGAGGCGCGGATGTTCCCTCCGGCCCTTGAGGCGGGGTCAGCGGCGGATTCTGCGGCGGCACGAACGGCATGTCCAGCGGCGGCTCCTGCGGCAGCTCAGGCGCTTCTTGCTGCTGCTGCTGCCCCTGCGGCCCCGGCTGGGCAACCATAGAGGCGTCACGGTTTTGATTATCGTGTATGGAGGGGTGCTCAAAGTGTCCTTCCTGCCCCTGCTGCTGCTCCACCGGTTGGGTCTGCGGCACTAGCAGGGCGCTATCCTGCGGCTCAAAGTGCACCATAGACTGCTGCTGCTGCTGTTGCTCCGGTTGATACTGCAGCGCGCCGCTTTGAGACGCCTGCTGCTGCTGTTGCTGCTCCTGTTCCTGCTGTTGCTGCTGCTGTAAGTAAGCTTCCGCACCCGACGGCGTGGCAAACTGCGCATCCCCTCCTTCGGGGCCGCCTGCGCTGCCTTCCGCGACATTCGGGAGTACCGGTCCTTGCGCACCGCCCATCTGCTGCTGCGCGGCATTCACCGCGCGCTGGTACAGCGGCCCGAGGTTTCCCATAGCAGGAAGGCATTTGTCACCGCACTGCGGGGTGCGAACAGATACGGCAAGAACGGACAGCGGGAACGATGTGAAGGATTATTATTGGAGGGTTGGGAAAGGTCGCGCTGACGCAGGTGGGTCAAAGCCCTCTCCACGCCTTAGAAACCATGCTCCAACGTACACACCAAACGCATATATTGACAGGTCGTTGAACTATTCGACATAGCAACGGTACGAACTGGGTGCTGGGGGGGAAGAAGGGGGAGGCACCGACGTGCAGCAGCGCGCAGAATAGCGCGGCGGTGCGAGGGTGACCAGCGCTACTCGCAGAATGCGTAAAAAACGCATCGTGAGGCATCCACGATCCTTCAGTTGCGAATAGCAAGGCGTCTTGCGAGTCGAGTCTCTCTCAAAAGGGTCGTCCGACTTACCGGGAGCAGGTCGCTGGCGTCGAGTAGCGCGTAGAGCAGCGCAGCGAGGATAACCAGCCCGAACATCACGCCGCACACGCGCTGCCATTTGAGACACGAGCAGCAGCACCACCACAAGCACCCCTCCTCATCGTCCTCTTCGTCGTCCACCACCTTCCCGACCCTGCTATAGCCGCTGCGTCCGCTGGAAGAGCGGCCGCGTCCCCCGTAGCCCTGCTCCTCGTCGTTGTCGTCGTCTTCGTCGTCGAAATCATCGTAGTCGTCGTCACCGTGCGTCGCACGTTTGGGAACGCGCACCAGACGTTTTCGCTCATCCTCCCACATCCGACGGTCGTTCGCGGACAGCTTTCCACCGCCGCCGCCGCCGCCGCCGCCGACGTGGAGTGGGTTGGATCGAGCTGCTGCTCGGAAAGGTGGTTTGACCTTTCCCCGCGGAATCTGCACGTTCCACTTGTCCTTCATTGCACAAGACTGGCGGGCGACAATTGTTTTGCTGAAAGGGTCTTTGTAGGGTAACAAATGCGGATTCTGACGAGATTCAGCGTCAGGTTCTTGTGTACTCTAGTTTAACGAGGTCAATAAAAAGCTTACTGCCGTGAATCTCAGCCCTACGAGAGGTTCTGCGTCTATGGACAGAGCTCAGACGTTCGAACTGCTCTTGTGATCGAAAGGAAACTGACGCAAGGGATCACCCAGATTCGGCTTCTGGGACCAGCAGCATCAGAACATCGGGGTGAATCGGGAGTTGGGCTGGTGCAGGGGTGTTGAAGCGGGATGGTGCGGCAGTGAGTTGCGCAGCAGTAGTGTAGGAGGACTAGAGTGGCGCGTGGGAAAAAGTTGGGTTGGTTCACACAAAGTGAGAACCGAGTCGCACATGTCTACAGTTGAGCACAATGTCCCACGCGTCACGATTGGTCAAACCGCGACGGGAAGCCTTCGTAGAGCTACAGACCCTATCGTAGCCGTCGATGTACTGATGCTGCGCCGCGCGTTTCGTGGTATGGGGGCTTGAACAGAAAGGAAACATGGTGTGATTGAACTCAAAATTCTGGGTTTGGCACATTTTCAGCACTCTGGCGAAAGAAGGTTGTGCTGTTTCAAGCGATACGAACTATTTTGCTCCTCGGCAATGGAATTTTGGCAGGTACAAGGTGGGAAATTGTGCCTCGGGCACGCAAGGCAAAAAACAATACCTGTGATTGCGGGGAGCATCAAGTCGCGTGACCGGTGGGTGGGGCATCGAAGCCACGAGCGGTTTAGAGATTTTCGAGTCGGCCCGGCAAATGTGCTGCCTCATTGGTCCCAGTAGAAGCTTTCAACGGGGGCCTTGACCCGAACGAGACTAATTTGAACGATATACAAACGAGAGTTTTTGCCACACACGCAGTGCCTCATCAACAAATACTGGCTGTTCGACGTGCAGTTTCAATTGAGACGGATGCGGTGAAAGTTACGTTCTTCCTTTCAAACAGATTTACGTTGAACAGATTTACGTTATTCACTCCTACATCACAATCCATGACGAATTACATCAATGTAAGGGCTTGATATTGAAACCTATAAGTCCACTCCACAGACTATCCAACCCCACACTAAGAAGTGCTCTCGTTATCAGTGTAATTTACCCTTCTACACTGATTATAAGGGTGAAATTTTGGGCTTACACTGATGCCTCTGGGTAATTCATTGGAGGATTACTAGCGTATTACACTGATACGTCAGTGTAACGCTGTAGGCATACTGATGCATTGGGGTAACTTTTCCCTTAGCAAGATTACACTGAAGAGCGTACTGTTAAATTGTAATGTGTTATATGTTGGTAGGCTGTAGTGGGGTAGCCAATATGGGGTACAACCCAAACTAGGGTTTCCTATTTGTACCCTTGCTTCTTTCAATCCAACCATTCTTGCCTAGTTCTATTAACATGGTATTCAGAGCAGGAGGTCCCTAGGACCTACCGACCGTTTTTTTTTTAAGGGCCCACCACCGCTCGCATGCGGTTACCACGCTACCCCGTGCCCTAGCCTCGTAGCGCCCTCGTGCGCCCTCGTTAGCGCCCTCGTGCGCCCTCGTTAGTGCCCTCGCGCGCCCTCGTTAGCGCCCTCGTGCGCCCTCGTTAGCGCCCTCGTGCGCCTCTCGTTAGCGCCTGTCAAATGTTGTAGCCTATAGTGAGGTTTGTCTTAGGGGGTACAAAACTTAGGGTTAGCTATATGTACCCCAACCAACATCAATGCATCATCCATTCCTCATTCTGACATGGTATCAGTTAGGTTAGGATCCTGTGGGATCCCGTTCCTCCGTTCTCCGTTCGTATCTCCCGAGCCTGATCCTACCTCTCGTTCGTACCGGTTCCGTTGTTACCGCGCCTAGTGCCGAGCCTAGCGCCCTTCCCCCCGTCGCCTAGCGCCCTTTCCCCCCCGTCACGTCGCGCCCTTTCCCCCCGTTGCGTCGCGCCCGTTCCCCCCCGTCGAGTCGCGCCCTTTTCCCCCCGTCGCGTCGCGCTCTTTCCCCCCGTCGCGTCGCGCCCTTTCCCACCGTCGCGTCGCGCCCTTTCCCCCCGTCACGTCGCCCTGCCCCGTCCCGTCGCCCTGCCCCGTCGCGTCGCCCTGCCCCGTCGCGTCGCCCTTCCCCGTCCCGTCGCCCTGCCCCGTCGCGTCGCCCTGCCCCGTCGCGTCGCCCTGCCCCGTCGCATCGCGCCCGCCCTTTCCCCCGTCCCGTCGACCCTACGCCCTGGCCCGTCGCTCTAGCCCGCTCTTCCGCTGCGACTAAGCCCCCCCCCCCCCCACCTGAACCCTAATTTGCCTCTTACCTCCTGCTGTTACTCGCCTGCTCGTTCGCGTTAGTTCTCGCTATGGCGACTCCGCGAGTTCTTCGTTTCGACGCTGACGGTAGACCTCTTGACTTTTCCGTCTGGCTTCTTCGCGCTCGCCGTCTGTTAGAGAGTCAAGTCCAGGGGGGCGAGACCCTCTGGTCGCACGCTACTGGTGACCTCCCCGAGCCCCCCGAGCCTGCCGCTTTAGGTCCTGCCCATGCTGCTACGGCTCGCTTTGCCCGTCAGCGCGCTGACAGGACGGCTTGGACGTCGCGTGACGCTGCGGCCTGCATCGCACTCAGCAGCCTCCTCCCTGAGTCCGAGGAGGTCCACTTCACTCAGGTTCGCACCGCTGCTGCGTACCTCACTGCGATTAAGGCCCGCTACTCTACTCCCGCTACTGTCTCTCTTGGCCGTCTTTTCCTCCCGTTCCTGTTTCCTGATCTCGCCTCGTTTGAGCGCTCTGCTGACTTGATCGCTCACCTCCGCTCGCTCGACGCTAGTTACCGCGCTGCTTGCACTGAGGCACAGCTTGCACTGCTTCCTCCCCCCATGGCGATTACTATCTATTTCATCGCCACTAGCCTCCCTGACCGCCTTGCCTCCGTTCGTGACGCGCTCCTGCTGAAGCACCCTAGTGAGCTGACAGTCGAGGTCCTTGAGTCTGCGCTCAAGGACGTAGAGAGCAACCTTCGCTCGGTAGCTGCCGCCTCTGGTGCTGTGCCCCCCCCACTCTTCCACGGGTGCACAGTCCCGCAGTTACCCACCTTCACTGCCTCTCTTGCCACTGCCGCTACTGACGCGACTGCAGCTGCTGTTACGACTTCGTCGCGGTCCCGCGGTAGGAGTGGCAAGAAAGGCGGTTCTGGTGGTGGTAGTGGAGGTGGAGGCGGAGGTAGTGGAGGTGGCGTTGCGCCTGGCGGCGGTGGAGGTTCAGGGCCTGGAGAGGCGCCTCGTGCAGTGACTGGTGACTCCACTGCGCCTGCTAGTGGTGGCGACGCCCGAGTTCGTCAGTCGCCTCCTGTACTTCCTGCCCCGGTTGGTGGAGCAGCGGCGTGGTACCAGGCTCAGCGTCAGCAGCAGCTTCTGCAGCACCAGCAGCCCCTCTCCTCCCAGCAGCCTCAGCAGCAGCAGCGGCAGCAGCTGGCTCCAGGGTCGGGGCTGCGTCAGACCCAGCGTGGTGCTGCTTACACTCCCTGCACCTACCAGGTTCTGACAGGCCCTCGTCGTGGCCACCCTTGTGGCCGGTTTCACCCCCCTGGTCAGTGCTTTGCTCAGCTCACTGACACGGTTCGTTTGGTCTACGGGGTTGGTGCTCCTGCCCCTGACTGGCTGCCTCTTGTTCAGCGCTACGGCTCCGCTCTGTGGGGCATGTCTGCTGAGCAGTTAGTTGATCTGATTGGTACTCCCCATGCTATGTATGCTGTTGTTGACTCTAGTGTTTCTGACTCTGCTTACTCTGGTGTTGTTAGCTTAGGTGCTAGCCTTGCTCAGTTGCCTGTTGCTAGTGTAGGTTCTTGTGTAGACTCTAGTCCAGCGGCTACCTCAGAGGACGGTTCGCTGTCGTTCACGCTGGACTCTGGAGCCTCTCACTGCTTCTTTCGTGACAGCACGACACTTACGCCTCTTCCTGCGCCTGTTTCTGTGGCGCTGGCTGATCCCACTTCGGGACCAGTCACCGCGCGTCACACTACCACCTTGCCGTGTCCGGCTGCTCCTTCTGGGTCTCTCACTGGGTTTCACGTCCCCTCGTTCTCCCAGAACTTGGTGGGCGTGCGACCCCTCGTGAGTCAGCACGTGGGTGTGTGGTTTGAGCCTTCTGGAGAGACTGCGGTGTGTGTTGACGGGGACTCTTACCAGCCCCTCGCCACTTTTGCTGCTGAGCCGGGCTCCGGTCTCTACACTCTTCACACTGGCCCGCGCGCTCAGCAGCGACTGCAGCAGCAGCAGCAGCAGCCGCAGCAGCAGCAGCAGCAGCAGCCGCAGCAGCAGCAGCGGCAGCAGCCGCAGCCGCAGCCACAGCGGCCGCCGTCGCAGCAGCCACTCCTCCCAGTTCCTGTCCCTCCCCCTAGTCTCCTCCCTGCGTCTCACCAGGTGGTTCCGTCCCCTCAGGTTGTCGCGTCCAGTCCAGTCGCTGCGTCTTGCTCCTGTCGGTCACTTGCCCACCCCACCGTTCTGTGGCACCACCGGATGGGACACCCTTCTCTTCCACGTCTGCGTGCTATGTCTAGTCAGCGTCTGGTCTTAGGTCTCCCGCGTGTCTTGCCGTCGCTGCCGCCGTCCCTTGCACCACCGTGCGGTCCTTGCGTCGAGGGTAGGCTGCGTGCCACCCCTCACTCCTCCTCCCTTCGTCCGGCCACCGAGCCTTTTGAGACGCTGCACTTGGACGTCTGGGGCCCCTCTCCTCGCCCTGGCCCTGAGCGTGAGCGTTTCTTTTTGGTGGTCGTTGACGACTACTCCCGCTACACCACAGTGTTCCCCCTGGCGAGGAAGTCTGAGGTGACTTCTACGCTGATCAGGTGGTTGCTTACCACCCAGGACACTCGTGGTCGTCGTGTCAGCTGTCTCCACTCCGACCGCGGGGGCGAGTTTCGCTCCGGCATTCTCGCTGGATTCTGTCGCGAACAGGGCATTCGTCAGTCCTGGACGCTTCCGGAGTCCCCACAGCAGAATGGGGTTGCTGAGCGTCGCATAGGCCTGGTCATGGAGATTGCCCGCACCTCCTTGACTCACGCCCGTGCCCCCCATTTCCTGTGGCCATACGCAGTCAGGTACGCCGCGCACCAGCTGAACCTCTGGCCACGCGTCTCTCGGCCGGAGGCTTCACCGACCAGTCTTTGGACAGGGTCCCCTGGTGTCGCGTCGAGGTTTCGTGTCTGGGGGTGCTTGGCTCTTGTCCGCGACACCTCCGCGGACAAGCTCTCGCCTCGCGCCGTTCCTTGTGTCTTCCTTGGTTTCCCTGAGGCCTCCTCTGACTTCACCTTTTACCACCCTCCCTCTCACCGGTTCTTTGACTCCCGTGACGTCCGTTTCGAGGAGTCCACCCCGTACTACGTCAGGTACCCCAGTCGAGGTCTCCCGGTTCCTCCTCCCCCCCTCTTCCTGACAGCCGCTCCCCCGCCTGCTCCCCCGGTACAGCCTCCCCCCCCTGGTCCAGCCCCGTCTGGTGTGTCTCAGGCTAGCCCTCCCCCTTCGGTAGCCCCCCCTGTACAGCCTCCCTCCCCACAGTCTTCCTCGCCGCCTCCTGCAGGTGCTCCCTCTCGGGAGGTTGGTCCTGCGACTGTCCCTGTACAGGTCTCTGGTTCTGGGGGTGCTGGAGTTGGAGCTGAGCCGCGGGTTGCAGAGGACTCTTGTCTTCCGGGGGCTGGTACTGGTCGTGCGGAGTCTGGGGGTGCTGGTGCGGAGTCTGGGGGTGCTGCGTCTGGGGGTGAGGGTGTTCCTTCGGTTTCTGGAGAGCCTGGGTCTGGAGCTGGTGTTGGTGCTGCCTCTGGGGGTGGTGTGCTTGGTGCTTCGGAGGTCGACTCTGGGGCTGCCGCTGCCCCGGACACTACTCCTTCCCCCCACCCCTACCCGACCAGGTTCCAGGCTCGTGTTCGCCGTGCTCGTGAGGAGCAGCTGGAGTTGGAGAGAGAGGAGAGAGAGTTGCAGCGGCTCGAGGAGCAGGAGCGACAGCAGCAGGGGCAGCAGCCGCTGGAGCAGCAGCAGCCGCAGCAGCAGCAGCTGCCGTCTCCTCCTCCTGTCTCGGGTCTTCGGACCCTTGGTCTCCCCTCTCCCTCTCCTTCCTCCTCCCCCTCTCCTCCCGTCTCTGGTCCTCCGCTTCCTCCTCCTGACCCCTCTCCCGCTGTTTTCCCTCGTTCTCAGTCTTCGTTGTCCCCTCCTCCTTCTCAGACTTGGGCCTCTCGTCGCTCCCCTCGTGCTCGTCCCTCGTCTCCTGTTCCCTTCACTGACCTTCGTACTGCCTTACTTCGTTCTAGTCCACCTCGTCCGTCTCCGTCTGTGCTTCCGTCTCCTCCTGAGTCGGCTCTCACTGCGTCGCTCCCTACTCCTGTCACTGACTACTACCGCACGTACCGTCCTCTTCTCTCTCGTGTTCTCGCCTCGCTTGTTACTCACCCTCGTGCCTCTGTGTCCTCTGTGTCCGCTCTTACTGCCGCAGTCACTGAGTTTGCCTCTACCCGCCGCCTTGACTTCGCCACCGCTCTTGTGGCTGCTCCTCCTTCCAGTCCTCTGGCCGTCGGGGGTGTGTCTGCCCTTGGCTGTGACGCCCTAGAGGATAGGCAGTTTGAGCTAGAGTTCCTGGCGGCCGCTTCCCCTCATCTCTGTGCCATGCTCCTCGCCCCTGAGGGTGACCCCGACGCCCTTGACATTCCGACTCCTCGCACTTACGCTGAGGCAGTGTCAGGGCCTTGGGCCTCTCAGTGGAGAGCTGCCATGGACGCAGAGATGGCCTCCTACAGATCCACAGGCACCTACGTCGATGAGGTTCCCCCTCCGGGGGCGAACGTAGTCGACGGCATGTGGATCTACAGGGTGAAGCGGCCACCGGGATCTCCTCCGGTCTTCAAGGCGTGCTACGTGGCTAGAGGTTTCAGTCAGCGCGAGGGAGTTGACTTCTTTCAGACCTTCGCGCCCACCCCGAAGATGACCACTCTTCGGGTGTTACTACACGTAGCAGCACAGAGAGACTACGAGTTACACTCTCTCGACTTCTCTACTGCTTTCCTTCAGGGCAGTCTTCACGAGGAGGTCTGGTTGCGTCGTCCCTCTGCCTTCACTGGCTCTTTCCCTCCTGGGACCCAGTGGAGGCTGAGGCGACCGGTTTACGGTCTTCGTCAGGCTCCTCGTGAGTGGCACGACACCCTGCGTTCTACCCTCTCTGACCTTGGGTTCCAGCCGTCTTCTGCTGACCCGTCGCTGTTCGTTCGTCGTGGCCCCACACCTTTCTTTGTTCTGGTCTACGTTGACGACCTTGTTTTCGCCACCCCTGACAGGGTTGCTTTGGCACACGTGAAGTCCGAACTGCAGAAGAGACACACCTGCACTGATCTTGGTGAGCTGCGCCACTACCTTGGCCTGCAGATCACCAGGGACAGAGCTGCTCGCACCATTACACTTTCACAGTCGCACATGGTGCAGCAGGTCCTTCAGCGGTTCGGGCTTCAGCACTCCACAGTACAGCGCACACCTCTTGCTGTTGACCACAGACTCACTGGACCCTTTCCTGACGAGCCGTTCGAGCCTAGTGGTCCCTACGCTGAGCTTGTGGGTTGCCTCATGTACCTGATGACTTGTACTCGCCCGGACCTCGCCTTCCCTCTCAGCGTTCTTGCGCGCTTTGTTGCGCCAGGGAGACACCGTCCTGTTCACTGGACAGCAGCTGTGAGGGTGGCGAAGTACCTAGCGACGACGTCAGGCGTGGGGCTAGTTCTTGGAGGGCAGCAGTCTGTCGTACTTACTGGTCACTGTGACTCCTCTTACGCTGACGACGCTGAGACTCACAGGTCTACTCAGGGGTACTGTTTCAGCCTGGGTTCTGGAGCTGTTTCCTGGCGGTCCACGCGCTCCTCTTCGGTCTCGACCTCTACAGCTGAGGCTGAGATCTACGCTGGTGCCATGGCGGCACAGGAGCTGCGTTGGTTGACCTTCTTGCTCACCGACCTTGGTGAGCGGCCGAGCTCTGCACCGACCTTGTTCACTGACAACAAGGCGTCTATTCTCCTTTGTCGAGAGCCACGACTGGAGAGCAGAGTGAAGCACATTCACGTCAGGTACTTTCTTCTGCGAGAGTTGCAGAGGCGTGGACAGGCTCGCTTTGAGTTTGTGGAGTCCGAGGCCAACACTGCAGACATCTTCACCAAGGCGCTTCCGCCTTGTGACCACCAGAGGTGCTGTGTGCAGTTAGGCCTTGTTGACACTGGTTCTCGTGTTGCTTAGACTTGAGTGTACTGTTTACTTTGCTTTCTATATACCTCTGTTACTTCTTGGACTGGCCTTGTGGCCACTGTTGTTTGTGCTCAGACTGTGTGGTGACGTTGTGATCCACCCTGAGCTTCGTTTCTTGGACTGGTCTTGTGACCGTACTCGTTTGGGTATGCTAGACACCCCTCACTTAGGCTATGGGGGTGTGTCAGATGTTGTAGCCTATAGTGAGGTTTGTCTTAGGGGGTACAAAACTTAGGGTTAGCTATATGTACCCCAACCAACATCAATGCATCATCCATTCCTCATTCTGACAGCGCCCTCGCGCGCCCTCGCTAGCGCCCTCGCGCGCCCTTGTTAGCGCCCTCGTGCGCCTCTCGTTAGCGCCCTCGCGCGCCCCTCGCAGCGTCGCCCGCCCGCCGAGCCGCCCGCTCGCAGCGTCGCCCGCCCGCCCGCTGCCCGCTTCGCAGCGTCGCCCGCCCGCCGCGCTGCCCGCTTGCAGCGTCGCCCGCCCGCCTCGCTGCCCGCTTGCAGCGTCGCCCGCCCGCCCGCCGCGCTGCCCGCTCGCAGCGTCGCCCGCCCGCCCGCTGCCCGCTCGCAGCGTCGCCCGCCCGCCTCGCTGCCCGCTTGCAGCGTCGCCCGCCCGCCCGCTGCCCGCTTCGCAGCCCGCCCGCCGCGCTGCCCGCTCGCAGCGTCGCCCGCCCGCCCGCTGCCCGCTTGCAGCGTCGCCCGCCCGCCCCGCTGCCCGCTTCGCAGCCCGCCCGCCGCGCTGCCCGCTCGCCGCGTCGCCCGCCCGCCCCGCAGCCCGATTCGCAGCCCGCCCGCCGCACTTCCCGCCTGCAGCGCCGCCTGCCCACCGCGCTGCCCGCTTCGTAGCCCGCCCCCCGCACTGCCCGCTCGCCGCGTCGCCCGCCCGCCGCGCTTCCCGCCGAGCTACCTACCTGCAGCGCTGCGGCAGCTTCCTTTGCTCAGTCGCACTGTCGCTATGGCTTCCATCCGCGTGCTGTCGTTCGATGCTGAGGGCCGCCCTGTGAAGTTCGCCACTTGGCTGGATGACCTGCAGCTGTTCCTTCTGAGCGATAGCAAGGAGCATGTGTCGCTCTATGATTACGCGTCTGGTGCTGCACCTGCCCCTCCTGCCACAGCTGAGCTTAGTGTTCGTTCCCACTGGCAGACTCGTGACGCAGCTGCTCGCCTAGCCATTCGCAGTCACCTGCCGCTAGCTGAGCTCGAGCATTTTGGCGACTGCAAATCCGCTAAGGCCCTGTACGATGCTGTCGTTGCTCGCTACTCCTCGCCTGCCACAGCCGAGCTTAGCCGCCTCATGCTGCCGTACCTGTTCCCTGAGCTGTCCACCTTTGCTACAGTCGCCGATCTTATCACCCACCTTCGCACTAGTGATGCTCGCCTGCGTGCCGCCCTTCCCACCGAGTTCTGCGCTAAGAACCCCCCTCCACTGTACTGGACACTCCACTTCATAGTCACCCGTCTCCCTGACACCCTCAGCTCAGTTCGAGACCACTTCCTTGCTCGCTGTCCCACTGAGCTCACAGTCGCCCTCCTAGAGGAGCAGCTGCTAGCGGCCGAAAAGAGCATTGTAGCTGTCGGTGCTGCTCGTGGCGCTCCTCGCACCCCCATCTTTGAGGGGTGTTCTCCCTCTCCCCTCGCTCCCTCCTACGCTACTGCTGCTGCTGTTGACTTCCTTGGTGCTGAGTCTGTTGGCGCTGCTTCTGCTCCTGGTGGGAGGCGCCGCACCGGCAAGGGCAAGGGGGGCAAGGGTGGCGGGGGTGGCGCTGGGGGGGGAGGAGGTGGGGGAGGTGGGGGGGGAGGCGGTGCTGGAGGGAGCGGTGGCGGGAGCGCTGGTGGGAGTGGGGTCGGCGGTGGAGGCGGGGGCGGCGGAGGAAGCAGTGGCAGTAGTGGCGGCGGCGGCGGTGGCGGCGGTGGCGGTGGTGGCGGTGGTGGCGGTGGCGGTCGGAGCGGTGGTAGTGGTGGCGGCGGAGGTCGGAGTGGAGGCACTGGCTCGGGCCAGAGCTCCCAGCAGCAGCAGCGTCCCCAGACGACCCAGCAACTTCGTGAGTGGCTTGCTCAGCGTGGGACGTCGGGGGGCAGTGGCCGCTGTTCCTATGTCATTCGCACAGGTGACCGCAAGGGGCAGACGTGTGGGAGGTTCCACACCCCGTACCGCTGCTTCTCCCGCCTTGACGACGCTTGGCGTGAGGAGATGGGCGAGGATGTTGAGCGCCCCCGCTGGGCTGAGCTCATGAGGGCTGGTGTTGATATCTTTGCTCTTGACTATGATGCTATTATTGCTGCCATGTATGCATTGACTGTTAGTGCCGAGGGAGACTGTTACTTGTGTGTGCCGCCTGACCCAGGTATAGAGCCCGCTGCCCTGGGTACTAGTGAGTCTGCTCTCTCTGGTATGGTGCCCCCTGTACTTGCTCCCTCCAGTGCTGTCCCGGCTGTTTGCGAGTCTGCTCTCTCAGGTACAGCACCCACAGAGACTGCTCTCTCAGGTACCGCACCGGCTGAGGCCTGTCACACCTTCACCCTTGACTCAGGTGCTTCCCGCTGTTTCTTTCGTGACAGTACTGAGCTCACACCGCTTCCTGCACCGGTCCCAGTCTCCTTGGCTGACCCCTCTGGGGGCCCAGTCCTTGCCCAGTCCACCACTGTGCTCCCTTGTCCGGCGGTTCCGTCTGGCTCGTTGTCGGGTTTCCACCTCCCCTCGTTCTCGACGAACCTGGTGAGCAACGCTGTCATCCAGGATCAGTGGGTTGACACCTTTACCCCTGGAGGACAGCGTGTGGCGATCTGCACGTGCTCCAGGACCGGCCGTCACCTGGCTACGTTTACCCGTCGGCCGGGGTCGAGTCTCTACACACTGACCACTGCGTCTCCTCAGGTCGCTGCTGTCGGTCAGGTGTCCGCGTCAGGTCTGGTGGCCCACGCCTGTGAGTGTCGTTCCTTGTCGCACCAGACTCTTCTCTGGCACCATCGCCTGGGTCACCCCTCCTTGCCACGCCTCCGTGGCATGCACCGTCGCCGCCTTGTGTCTGGTCTTCCCAGGTCCCTCCCTCCCCTCCCTGCCTCGCCTGCGCCGCCTTGCCTTCCTTGCGTCGAGGGGCGGCAGCGCGCCGCTCCTCACTCCTCCTCGTTCCCCCCGACAGAGGCTCCTCTGCAGACCCTCCACCTGGACGTGTGGGGCCCAGCCCGCGTTCGTGGCCAGGGCGGTGAGCGGTACTTCCTGCTGGTCGTCGACGACTACTCGTGTTACACCACGGTCTTCCCCTTGCGCACCAAGGGTGAGGTCCCTGCTGTTCTGATCCCTTGGATCCGCACAGTTCGTCTCCAGCTCCGCCGCCGTTTCCGGACGGATCTTCCTGTCCTGCGTCTGCACTCTGACAGAGGTGGTGAGTTTTCCTCCGATCTCTTGAGGACCTTCTGTCAGGCGGAGGGCATCGAGCAGACCTTCACGCTTCCGGACTCCCCACAGCAGAATGGGGTTGCTGAGCGCCGCATTGGCCTGGTCATGGAGGTCGCTCGTACCTCCTTGGTCCACGCGGCGGCTCCCCATTTTCTGTGGCCGTTTGCTGTCCGGTACGCCGCGCATCAGCTCAACCTCTGGCCTCGTGTCTCCTTGCCGGAGACCTCGCCCACACTGCGTTGGACGGGGGAGGTTGGCGATGCGTCGCGCTTCCGGGTGTGGGGTGCTCGTGCCCTTGTCCGCGATACGTCCGCGGACAAGCTCTCCTCCCGCACCCTTCCCTGTGTCTTCCTTGGCTTTGTCCCTGACGCGCCGGGCTGGCAGTTTTACCACCCCACCTCGCGCCGGGTCTTCGCCTCTCAGGATGTCACCTTTGACGAGTCGGTCCCTTTTTACCGTCTCTTCCCCTACCGCACTGCCCCCCTCCCTCCCCCGCCGCTTTTCCTTGCTCCTGGTCCCCCTCCGGTAGACCCCCTTCCCCCTCAGGGTCCTGCTCCTTCAGGTGTCTCTCAGGTAGACCCTCCTCCCGTCGCTGAGCCTGTCGAGGTCACAGGTGACTCAGGTGCTGCTGCAGGTGGTGCTGCTGGGAGTGCTGAGCCTGGGGGTGCTGAGCCTGCGGGTGCTGGGCCTGGGAGTGCTGGGACTGCGGGTACTGGAGCTGGGGGTGCTGAGCCTGGGGGTGCTACGACTGGGGGTGCTGAGCCTGCGTGTACGGCGTCTGGGGGTGCTCTTCCTGGCGGTACTGGAGCTGCTGGAGCTGACGACGCTGGAGCTGACGGTTCTGGACACGGTGGTCCTGCTGGTTCTGGAGGTGCTGGCGAGGGGAGGTCTGCCGCTGCTGGGGCCTCTGGTGCTGACGTCGCCGACTCGGGGGGTGCTGCGGCGGAGGGTGCTGGTCCTGGTGCTTCTGGTGCTCCGGGTGCTGGAGGTGCTGGCGGAGCTCCGCCGTCGCGCCTGTTCTTCGCTCCTCCGTCGCCGTCGGCTTTGCCGCCGCCTGACACGGTGCTTCGCCAGGTTCTTTCCCTCCCGTCTTCCACTGGCCTTCCCCTTCAGCCTGGCTCCCCCCTCCCTGCTCCTGTGCCTTATACTGCACAGCCGGACTCGCTTACGGAGCGTCGTGAGCCTGCGTCTCGTCCTGCCTCGCCTGTTCGCGCTGCTCGCGCTGCTCGCACTGCGCGCACTGGTCCCACTGGTCGTCGTGTCGCGCGTCCGCGTCCTCCTCCTGTTCCTGGCACGCATATTATGGCCCTTCGTCCTTCCACTGGTCCACAGCGTGTCCCCCTACCGTCTCCACCTGCGTCTTCTCTTCCTGACGTTCCCGACCCTGAGTCTGACAGTGTTCGTGCTGCCCACCCTACTGTTACGCGTCTTCTCGCCACTGTTGTCACTAACCCGTCGTTTGAGTCTGCTGCTGCGTCTGCCCTGGTCACTGAGCTTGTCGACTTTGCTGCTGCCTGTCGTCTAGACTACGCCGCCAGTCTTGTTGCTGGGTCTGAGTCTGTCTGTCCTCCGTCCGTCGGGGGTGAGTGTGCTCTTGGCACGGACGTCCTTGAGGACAGGCAGGAGGACTTTGACTCTCTTGCGGCTGCTGTACCTCATCTCGTGGCCTGGTTGCTTGCCCCTGAGGGAGACCCGGATGCACTAGACATCCCCACTCCGCGCTCTTACGCAGAGGCGATCTCGGGTCCCTACTCCTCTAAGTGGCAGACAGCCATGGACGCAGAGATGGCATCCTGGAAGTCCACAGGCACCTACGTCGACGAGGTTTCCCCTCCTGGGGCGAACATCGTCGATGGCATGTGGATTTTCAGGGTGAAGCGGCCGCCAGGTTCTCCGCCTGTCTTCAAGGCTCGTTACGTTGCTAGAGGCTTCAGTCAGCGTCAGGGGGTTGACTTCTTCCAGACCTTCTCCCCCACCTCGAAGATGACCACTCTTCGGGTTCTACTGCACGTTGCTGCTCAGCGTGACTACGAGCTTCACTCTCTTGACTTCAGCACAGCGTTCTTGCAGGGCAGCCTGCACGAGGAGATCTGGCTGCGCCGCCCACCTGGCTTTACTGGGTCGTTTCCTCCTGGTACCCAGTGGAGCCTCCGGCGGCCAGTCTACGGTCTCCGCCAGGCGCCACGCGAGTGGCACGACACACTGAGGACTACACTTGCGGCCCTTGGGTTTGCTCCTTCCACTGCTGACCCGTCACTGTTCCTGCGCACAGACACGTCGCTGCCGCCGTTCTACATCCTCGTGTACGTCGACGACTTGGTCTTTGCTACTGCTGACACTGAGGCACTCGCTCGTGTGAAGTCGGAGCTGCAGAAGAGACACACCTGCACTGACCTGGGTGAGCTGCGTAGCTACCTTGGCTTGCAGATCACCCGGGACAGAGCACGCCGCACCATTACCCTGACTCAGTCACACATGGTGCAGCAGGTCCTTCAGCGCTTCGGCTTCTGTCAAATGATATATATGTGTGATACATATTGGTAGGCTGTAGTGGGGTAGATGTTATAGGGGATAACCCCTTAGGGTTTTCCTACTTGTAAAATTTCTCTCGATAGTCAACTTCACCTTGCCTAGCTATCTCAACATGGCATCTAGAGCAATGGTCCTAAGGACCTAAGATTGGGGCCCACCTACTCATGAGTTACTTTCCCTACAGCTATACCTACGTGCCTACCTTGCCTGCTGCCCGCGCGCGCCTCGGCTGCATGCGCGCGTGCATTTTTTTTTTTTTTTTTTAGCGCGCCCCGCTGCCTTAGCCGCCCGCGTGCTCGCTGCTGTCGCGCGCAGCTCGTCACCGCGCGCAGCCCGCCGCCACGCGCGACCCGCCGCCGCGTGCAGCCAGTAGCCACGCGCAGCCCGCAGCCACGCGCAGCCCGTCGCCATGGTTGTAGCGCAGGCAAAAGTAGCAGGCTCAGGCAGCAGCAACAGCCACAGCAGCAGCAGCAGCTTCCTCCCCTCACCTCCCAGCAGCTCAATGACTGGTATGCTGGGCGTGGGGCGTCTCGGGGTTCTGACCGCTGCCCCTATGTCATTCGTACTGGCCCCCGCAAGGGTCGCCCCTGCAACGGTTTTCACACTGAGTATCGTTGTTTTGCTAGGCTTAGTGACGCCTGGCGTACTAAGTATCCTGATGCTACTGAGTTCCCCAACTGGGCAGAGCTGCTTAGGCGTGATGTGCCTATCTTTGATCTGGACTATGATGTTATTCTTGCTGCCATGTATGCATTGACTGTTAGTGCTGAGGGTGACTGCTACTTGTGTGTGCCGCCTGACCCCGGTATAAGGACTGCAGCCCTAGGTGCTAGTGAGTCTGCTCCCCTTGGTACTGAGTCGGCTCAGGCCTTGCACACGTTTACACTTGACTCTGGTGCTTCCCGCTGTTTCTTTCGTGATAGCACCACCGTCACTCCGCTCCCTGCACCTGTCCCTGTCTCCCTGGCTGACCCCTCTGGGGGCCCAGTGCTTGCACGCGGCACGACTGTGCTCCCGTGCCCGGCGGTCCCGTCTGGTGAGCTGTCAGGTCTCCTCGTTCCCTCGTTCTCTACGAACCTGGTGAGCAACGCCGTCCTCCAGGATCACTGGGTTGACACCTGGACTCCTGGAGGGCAGCGTGTGGCGATCTGTACGTGCTCCAAGACTGGCCGCCACCTGGCCACGTTCACTCGTGAGCCGGGGTCCAGTCTGTACACCCTCACCACTGTTTCACGCTCCGCTCCTTTGTCTCCACAGCTGTACGCGTCTGCTCAGGTAGCTACCCAGTGTGAGTGCCGCCGCCTGTCGCACGACACGCTCCTGTGGCACCACCGCCTTGGTCACCCCTCCCTGCCTCGCCTTCGTAGCATGCACTCTCGCTCTCTGGTCTCTGGGCTTCCCAGGTCTCTGCCTGCCCTCCCTCCCTCGCCTGCGCCGCCCTGCATTCCCTGCGTCGAGGGGCGGCAGCGCGCCGCTCCTCACTCCTCCTCGTTTCCTCCCACAGAGGCTCCCCTGCAGACGCTTCACCTGGACGTGTGGGGCCCAGCCCGCGTCCAGGGACAGGGCCGTGAGCGGTACTTTCTGCTGGTTGTCGACGACTTCACGCGTTACACCACGGTCTTCCCCTTGCGCAGCAAGGGAGACGTCCCTGCTGTTTTGATCCCCTGGATCCGCGCTGTGCGTCTCCAGCTCCGCGAGCGGTTCGAGCGGGACTTTCCTGTCCTGCGTCTGCACTCTGACAGAGGTGGTGAGTTCTCCTCTGACCTCTTGGCAGCCTACTGTGCAGAGCACGGCATCACCCAGTCGTTCACGCTTCCGGCCTCTCCGCAGCAGAATGGGGTTGCTGAGCGCCGCATTGGCTTAGTCATGGAGGTCGCTCGTACCTCCATGATCCATGCGGCGGCTCCCCATTTTCTGTGGCCGTTCGCGGTCCGGTACGCCGCGCATCAGCTCAACCTCTGGCCCCGTGTCTCCTTGCCGGAGACCTCGCCCACACTGCTGTGGACGGGGGAGGTTGGCGATGCGTCGCGTTTCCGGGTCTGGGGTGCTCGTGCCTTTGTCCGCGATCTCACCGCGGACAAGCTCTCTGCTCGCGCCATTCCCTGCGTCTTCCTTGGTTTTCCTCCTGACGCGCCTGGCTGGCAGTTTTACGACCCCACCTCGCGCCGTGTCTTTGCGTCTCAGGACGTCACCTTTGACGAGTCTGTTCCCTTCTACCGTCTCTTTCCCTACCGCACTGTCTCTCGCCCCCCCCCGCCGCTCTTTCTCGCTCCAGGTCCTCCCCAGGTAGACCCCCTCCCCGCGCCAGGTCCTGCTCCTTCAGGTGTTTCTCAGGTAGACCCTCCGGTACCTGCGCCTGTTGAGGTCACTGGTGACTCAGGTCCTGCTGGAGGTGGTCCTGCTCGGGGTGCTGTCTCTGGGGGTGCTGAGCCTGGGGGTGCGGAGCCTGAGCGAGAGGCGCCTAGAGGTGCTGAGCCTGGGGGTGCGGAGTCTGGGGATGCCGTGCCTGTGCGTGAGGAGCCTGGCGGTGCTGAGCTTGGGGGTGTCGAGTCTGAGGGTGCTGTGCCTGCGCGTGAGGAGCCTGGAGGTGCTGAGCTTGCGGGTGCCGAGTCTGCGGGTACTGAGCCTACGCGTGAGGAGCCTGGGGGTGCTGGCGCTGGAGGTTCTGGAGCAGCTGGGGGTGCTGGTGCTGAGGGTTCTGAGTCTGCTGTTGCGCGGTCTCCTTGGAGTAGCCGCCTTCGTCCACGTGTGCCTCTCACCCCACAGCAGCTCCAGGACTGGTACGGTCACCGTCAGCGTCGCGCTACTGGAGCTAGGAGTGGTGCTGGACCTTTGTCTACTGGAGGTGCTGGAGTCGCTGGTTCTGGAGGTACTCGTACTGGAGACACTGAGGCTGGAGACCCTGGGACTGGAGGTGCTGGCTCTGGGGGTGCTGCTGCTGGTGACACTGAGGCTGGAGACCCTGGGACTGGGGGTGCTGGTTCTGGGGGTGCTACTGCTGGAGACACAGGGGCTGGAGACACTGGGACTGGAGGTGACGACTCTGGGACTGGAGCTTCTGGAGCTGCTGGAGGTTCTGGAGCTGCTGGAGGTACTGGAGCTGCTGGGGGTACTGGAGCTGCTGGAGCTGCCGGTACTGGTGCAGCTGCACCGACACGACTGTTCTTCGCTCCGCCGTCTCCGTCGTCTCTGCCGCCGTCTGACTCTGTTCTTCGTCAGGTTCTTACTCTCCCGTCGTCTACTGGTCTTCCGTTACAGCCTGGCTCACCGCTGCCTGCTCCTTCTCCTTACACTGAGCAGACTGGTAGTCCTGCTGAGCGTCGTGAGCCTGTGTCGCGTCCTGTCTCGCCTGCTCGTCCCGGTCGTCGTGTTCCTCGTTCGCGTCAGCAGGCTGTCCCCAGCACACACCTCGTAGTTCGTCGTCCTTCCTCTGCTCTGCAGCCTGTTCCTCTTCCGTCTCCTCCTGCGTCCTCTCTACCTGACGTTCCAGACCCTGAGTCTGACCGGTTTCGTGCTGAGCACCCTACTGTCACGCGTCTGCTAGCCACTGTTGTCACTGACCCGTCGTTTGAGTCTACTGCTGCGTCTGCTCTTGTCGATGAGCTTGTTGACTTTGCTGCTGCCTGTCGTCTAGACTACGCCGCCGGTCTTGTTACTGAGTCTGCGTCTGTCTGTCCTCCGTCCGTCGGGGGTGAGTGTGCTCTTAGCACGGACGTCCTTGAGGACAGGCAGGAGGAGTTCCAGTGTCTTGCTGCTGCTTTACCTCATCTTGTGTCCTCGCTACTTGCCCCTGAGGGAGACCCGGATGCACCAGACATCCCGACTCCGCGCTCTTACGCAGAGGCGATAGAGAGTCCCTACTCCTCTCAGTGGCAGGCAGCCATGGACGCAGAGATGGCTTCCTGGAAGTCCACAGGCACCTACATCGACGAGGTTCCCCCACCTGGGGCGAACATCGTCAGTGGCATGTGGATTTTCAGGGTGAAGCGGCCGCCGGGTTCTCCGCCTGTCTTCAAGGCGCGTTACGTGGCTCGAGGCTTCAGTCAGCGAGAGGGAGTTGACTTCTTCCAGACCTTCTCCCCCACCCCGAAGATGACCACTCTTCGGGTGCTGCTGCACGTTGCTGCTCACCGTGACTACGAGCTTCACTCTCTTGACTTCAGCACTGCTTTCTTACAGGGCAGCCTGCACGAGGAGATCTGGCTGCGCCGCCCCCCGGGCTTCACTGGGTCGTTCCCTCCTGGCACCCAGTGGAGCCTCCGACGGCCGGTCTACGGTCTCCGCCAGGCGCCACGTGAGTGGCACGACACACTGAGGACGACACTTGCGGCTCTTGGGTTTGCGCCTTCTACTGCTGACCCGTCGCTGTTTCTGCGCACAGACACTTCACTGCCGCCGTTCTACATCCTCGTGTACGTCGACGACTTGGTTTTTGCCACTGCTGACACTGAGGCTCTCGCCCACGTGAAGTCGGAGCTACAGAAGAGACACACGTGCACTGACTTGGGTGAGCTGCGCAGCTACCTTGGCTTGCAGATCACCCGGGACAGAGCACGCCGCACCATCACCTTGACTCAGTCACACATGGTGCAGCAGGTCCTTCAGCGCTTCGGCTTCACCTGGTCTTCAGCACAGGCCACTCCTCTGGCTACAGGTCACACGCTCTCAGCTCCACCTTCGGACGAGTCCGTAGAGCCGAGTGGTCCTTACCCAGAGCTAGTCGGCTGCCTCATGTACCTGATGACTTGCACTCGACCTGACCTCGCGTACCCTCTTGGTCTCCTCGCTCGCTACGTGGCTCCTGGTCGACACCGACCTGAGCACATGGCTACTGCTAAGAGGGTACTGCGCTACTTGTGCAGCACATCAGGCATGGGGCTAGTGCTTGGAGGGACGAGCCCAGTTGTCCTCACTGGGCACTCAGACGCTTCTTGGGTTGACGACCTGGCTACTCAGCGGTCGTCACAGGGTTACACCTTCAGCCTTGGCTCTGGTTCAGTTTCGTGGCGTTCTACACGCTCGTCTTCAGTTCTTGGCTCCAGTTGTGAGGCTGAGATCTACGCCACCGCCATGGCTGCACAGGAGTTACGCTGGCTCACCTACCTGCTGACTGACTTGGGAGAGCAGCCTCGTTCTCCTCCAGTGCTGTACGTTGACAACAAGGCCGCCATTGCCTTGTGTGAGGAGCACAGACTGGAGCACAGAACGAAGCACATTGCTCTGCGTTACTTCCTGGCTCGAGAGTTGCAGCAGCGAGGCCAGCTTTGTCTTCGTTACGTGGCCACTCGGGCCAACACTGCTGATATATTCACCAAGGCACTTCCGTCTGGTGATCATCAGCGCTTTTGTACTCTGTTAGGCCTTGTGCCTACGCTTCCACACTTGCTGTAGTCTTTGCTTGTACTGTGATCTATATACATATATACCTGCATGCTGGCTCTTGCTAGGTAGCTCGACACTGTACTGTCATTGCTGCATATATATCTCTGCATGTGAACTGGCCTTGTGGCCATTTGCTTGTGCTCAGAATGTGTGGTGACGTTGTGATCCACCCTGAGCTTGTTTTGTTTCTCTTGACTGGTCTTGTGACCCGTTGCTCTCCCCCACTTTGCCTATGGGGGTGTGTCAAATGATATATATGTGTGATACATATTGGTAGGCTGTAGTGGGGTAGATGTTATAGGGGATAACCCCTTAGGGTTTTCCTACTTGTAAAATTTCTCTCGATAGTCAACTTCACCTTGCCTAGCTATCTCAACAGCTTCCAGTTCTCCTCACCACAGGCCACACCTCTGGCTACCAGCCACTCGCTCTCAGCTCCACCTTCGGACGAGTCCGTAGAGCCGAGTGGCCCGTACCCAGAGCTTGTAGGCTGCCTCATGTACTTGATGACTTGCACGCGACCTGACCTCGCGTACCCTCTTAGCATCCTTGCTCGTTACGTTGCGCCTGGGAGACACAGGCGAGAGCACTGGGAGGCTGCTAAGAGGGTGCTGCGTTACTTGTGCAGTACGTCAGGCATGGGGCTGGTGCTTGGAGGACGCGACAGAGTTGTCCTCACTGGTCACTCGGACGCTTCTTGGGTGGACGACCTGGCTACGCAGCGGTCGTCACAGGGTTACACCTTCAGCCTTGGCTCTGGTTCTGTCTCGTGGCGGTCCACCCGCTCTTCTTCTGTTCTCGGCTCTAGTTGTGAGGCTGAGATCTACGCCACGGCCATGGCTGCACAGGAGTTACGCTGGCTCACCTACCTGCTGACTGACTTGGGAGAGCGGCCTAGTTCTCCTCCAGTTCTGTACGGTGACAACAAGGCGGCCCTTGCCTTGTGTCAGGAGCACAGACTGGAGCACAGGACGAAGCACATTGCTCTTCGCTACTTTCTTGCTCGAGAGCTTCAGCAGCGTGGTCAGCTTCGGCTTGTGTACGTGGACTCGAAGGCCAACACTACTGATATCTTCACCAAGGCGCTCCCGCCTAGTGATCATCAGCGACACTGTACTTCTTTAGGCCTTGTGTCCACATTCCCTCATTTGCTTACTGCTTGACATTCTTTGTACTGTACTTTATATATATATCTTGTTGCTTGCTTGCTAGGTTTTGATCACTGTGCTGCTTGTCTTGTACTATATCTAGCACTGCATGTGAACTGGCCTTGAGGCCTTTGCTTGTGCTCGGAGTGTGGTGACGTTGTGATCCACCCTGGGCTTGCGTTGCTTTGCTGGACTGGTCTTGTGACCCTTTGTTCTCCCCCACTTTGCCTATGGGGGTGTGTTAAATTGTAATGTGTTATATGTTGGTAGGCTGTAGTGGGGTAGCCAATATGGGGTACAACCCAAACTAGGGTTTCCTATTTGTACCCTTGCTTCTTTCAATCCAACCATTCTTGCCTAGTTCTATTAACACGTACAGTCCCCCCCCCCCTCTCCCTCCCCCCCCCCCCAGGATTCCGTTGGTTGGTGTTTTCTTTCCGTGCAGTCTGTTCTTTAGCAGCAGTCTCGTGTTTGATTGGTCAGTTTTGTATGTTTCCCTTGCCAGCACGCCACGGAAACTCACACTGCTGTTGCAGGGTAAAATTTATGAAACTCATGGTTACACTGATCCATCAGTGTAATGAAAACATTGCTTAGAAGGGTTATTTAAACAGCTACACTGCCAATCGTGAGTAGGCAAAATCCAAGCCCTGGCAGTAGCGCTGTCAACGTATGCATATACGGTACATTTGTACGTTGCACTATAAAAGGTATGGGATACCGTATAAATTAAACCTTTGTATGTCCTCAGCCTCCATTCATTCTGTTCTTAACACAGTATCTCCTTTTCTCTGAGCTACAGAGCTCAGGGTGAATACAAACTAACTTGGCCTAATTGCCACAGTAGCAACAATGCAATCATAATGGACTGAACTGATGCAGAGTACCGTAGGTGGAAATGAGACAGGTGTCTTCTTTCACAGTCAAATAACCAAGAGCGGTTGCAGAAGTGCGGTGCCAGAGCTGTGGTGAGAGCTTTCCACTGTCTACCTGATGTGCCATTCTGTAATGTGAGTGAGTGCGCTGCTTTACAATCCCATTAGCATCAACGTCTGTGCAATTTCCAGATTTGTCGCTCCAACAGACTTTTTACAAATAGCCACGGTAAGGCATAATTCAAGGAACTACAATCATAGTCCAAAGCATTCTCTTGGAAATGTTGAAATGCCTCGATTTGCTCGATAAATGACCATCTTTGTTCAGTATGTCGAGCGTAACATCGAAAATATATGACAAAACTAATTTGGTGCAAAAGTTACAGCGTATTTAGACGCCCACTGGCTTAATAGGTACTTCGCTTACAAGCCAAGGCCAGAGTCATCATCGGTCTTGGGGAGCGACGAGGCATACAGATAGAAAGCACCCCAGATGGTGGTGAAGACACCGAGGAGAACCCAGGTAAGGGAAGCATCGTTGAGGCCAAGGGGGAGACCGGTGCCGTCGCCACCGAGAATCTCCTCAACGGCAGCCAGGGACGGAAGGGCAGCAGAGACCGAGGCAGCGACGGTAGCCGCAGACAGGACAGCCTTCCTCTCCTTCCTCTCAGCAGAGCAGGTCACCTTTGACATGCGAAGAGCAGGAAGACCTGAAATCGCAATGCAGAAAATAGGGAAATACAGGAGAACAATGAGACAAGAATAGACTGGTAATGAACAAGGATTTATTCAGCGTCAGTAATGACAAGGAGAACGGGATAGGTGCGTACCGGCAGCACGGCCGGAAATCTGCTTCGAGGAAACAGACTTCTGCACGAAGCAGGTGGCGGCAGAGGCGCACGAGGCAGCAGCGACGGTGGCCATGGCTACAAGTTGTGGGATGACCGGGTCAAACTGCTAGTGTGCTGGAGGAAGTGGAGAGAGTCGGTTGTGCTGAAAGCGGTGAATGGAGTGGTTATTGTAAAGCTGGGGCTGCGACACAGAGACCTGTGACCCAAACAGAGCGAGATTCTGAGCGACACGTTATCCGAATCCCCGAGAAACCCAATCTTCCTGGTTCCTGTCCACGCTGGCTATCCCCATTCGCTGGATCAGAAGCGTTTTACTGGTTCCCATCATCAGCGTAATCAGCCTCGTTCCACGTCAGATCGTCGCGAAAGTTCAGACTTGAAGTGTCGCAGACGTTGTTACATCACAATGAATGGTTGTCGAAGGACAGCGTTACCTCCGTAACGATTTTATATACACGTGCTGATATATCAGCATGCACGTCTGTGAAGTTGCTTTATCATATTTGCTGCCCGTGACTTCCAAAACTGTAGTAAATTCTAATATTTTTTTACATCAATTTCTCACAGGATTCACAAAAGATATATCTTTGTCTAAAATATCCATATGATCAGCTTGTTATATAAGTCATTATGATTATATTAGTTCTGGAGTAGCTAATTTTTATTTTTTATCTGGAAAATCTGACTTGTAAATGCGTGATTTACAAACGAGTCATGCGGCCATCTTCATGTGGGGCTCAGGAAACTAGTTTCATCTGTACTGGAAAGGGTTTTTCATTGGCTTGCTGGCGGTCAGGTTGCTACGGGCAGGCATGACCAGATAGCACAAAATACCTGCTGAATACCTGAGAATAGGAGCTGTTCTCTTGAGGGGAAACCTTTCCACGCGCCAACTGCTGTGGGTTCTGCCCTCTGCAGCCCAACCACCTGCACTGCACAAGCGACCCGGAACAGCCGCTAGCGAAATCGGCGGCACCCACTCTCTCGCAGCGACCGTGTTTGTGTCTGCGTCGCACGACTTCGTCGAGCCAGTTGGCAGTTAGCGGGTTCGCACGACTTCGCGAGCCCACACTTGCGTCCACTTTTCCAGGTCGTCATGCTTCATTCGTGACAGGAAACTCTATTTTGAACTGCACTGTACCGCACAGAAATGTGATGCACCGATACAAATCCAGCTATTTTTATTCTCCATCTCCTTCACTCGCCTCCACCATGTCAGGAGGCGATCTTCCAAAAAAACATCAGATGCTGGGTTTCATTTCAAGCTGGCTGCTCATCATGTCGTTGCACATTACACCACATACCACAACTGCACTATCTTTCATATGGGTCTCCTGTAGAACTGCACCTCCTGGACTGGCTCCATGTCATTACCACAGATGCGATGCTACCAATTTTGTGTAAATGGAAGTCGCTGACTGGTCGGAACTGGAATGGAGCAAGTTGGGGGTTCGGGTGCGCGTTCCAGTAGCGCGGCTGCTAGTCCTAGAGCCCCGGACGGCGGGGGTGACGATGCGCGTTGCACGAGTAGCATTGTCGACGGGAATAATAACGGCAGCAGCATCCGCAATAGCGGAAATGACGGAGCTGTTGCGCGGGAGGAGTCGGAGAGGAGCCAAGCCTCCTGCTCACCAGAAGAGGCCGTACCACGGACGGCAGAAGCGCCGTCTGAAGCAATGTCTAACCCAACAATAACAGCAGCAGCAGCAGCAGCAGCAGCAGCAGCCGCTGCCACTAATTATCGTAAAACTGACGCTCATGCGACGACGCAAGCTTCTGCTGGACCTGCGGCCGGCGGCAAAAGGGCCGTCGTAGCCCCCGGGCAGCTGCAAATACCACCGAGCTTCCATTCCAATCTTAGGGTTTCTGAGGACGGCAATGCGGGGACCGGCTATGCCGTTGATCGCGGGAAAGGGAAGGCGGGTTCGTCTGGGCGTGGTAACCGAGTGCGGAGTAGGGAGTTCACTGCAGTACGTTCCGCTGTGGACGGAGATCAAGCGGGAACGACGACGAGGCGTGCAGGAGAGCTAGACGCGGGGAGTAGGGCGAGAAACGGAGGTAGAGGCGGCGGGAGGGGTAGAAACCGAGGAGCGCGCGGGAGAGGGAGGAGCAGCAAAGGCGACCAGCCAGTTTCCGCTGCTGGGAGTAAACAAGGGGAACGGGAGGGTTGGGTGTTAGACTTGACTGGTCTAGGCCTCGACATAGGGATTGACATGGGGAAGCGGAAAGGGCGGGCGGTGGCGGGGGCTGCTGCGGGAAGCGGGCTGGTTAGGCGGGATGACATTGTGTTTGCGCGCACGGTGGGGGGGAGGAGACGGCGCCTCCCCCCTGCTCCTGTGTGGGTAGGCAAGGGGGATGATAAGCGGTTGGGAGGTGTGGGATATTTGCAAGAGAGGGCGGTGGGACCGACTAGCAGTGCGGAAATGTCCTCTTCTGTCTCTTCTGCTTCCGCCTCTGCCGTTGGTGGTGCCACTGCAGCTGCTAGTACTGCCAGTACTACTGCTGCTGCGGCTGCAGCAGCTGATGATGGTCGTGGTGCTAGCGCTGCAGCTGGTGCCGCTGTTGGTGATGCGGAGAGCAGCAGCGGTAGAACGAGTTTAGGAGTGACGTCATTCGCTGCTCTGTCCTCCTCATCGCTCCCCTCACTCCCAATCTCCATCCCCTTACCGCCCCTGCTGGGCGGGGTGCTCCAATGCTGCTGCTGCTGCTGCTGCTGCCGCTCCCGCTGCTGCTCCCGCTGCAGCTTCTGCTGGTGCACCGGCAATGGCATCAGCTGCTGCTGTTGTAGCTGCTACAGGCGCAGCTGCTTCTGAAGAGTCAGCGTTGGGAATAGAGGGGCTGTTGAGAAAAGAGGAGGCGGAGGGAGGGGAGCATCAGCGGCAGGAAGGGAGCACAGAGGAAGACGATGAGAGGAAAGGGAAGGGTGAGATAGAGGTAACGGCGGAGGAGGAGGTGGGGGAAGAGGAGGTGGGGAAAGGGGAGGAGGACGATGGAAGCGAGGATGAGGAGGAGGACGATGAGGAGGAAGAGGAAGAAGAAGAGGAGGAGGAAGAGGATGTAGAGGGAAGGTATGACGACGAAGACACGGAGGAGGACTTGAGACATGTGGAGTCACACGAGGAGATGAGCAGCCACGGGGGAGCAGGAGCAGCGAGCGGCAGCATGTACGAGTATGAGGAGGGCGAGGGCGAGGGGGAGGGGGAGGGGGAAGGTGAGGGCGACGGAGATGTGGGGGTGGAGAGGGAAGGGGGAGGGGGAGGGGCGGAGGGGGATATGGAGCCGCTGCTCAAGTACGAGCGGATGGAGGGGGACGTGAGCGAGGTGCTGAAGACGGCCATCCCCACGTGCGTGGCGCTCTCTGCGCACGGGCTCATTGCGCTGGGCACCACGGAGGGCACTCTGCATGTCGTCGACCAGCAAGGGCGCCAGGTCGGTCAGCTGCCCCTTGCTGTGCTGCTTGCTCTCCTTGCTCTCCCTGCTCTCCTCCTCTCACTCACTCACTCACTCACTCACTCACTCACTCACTCACTCAACCGCTCGCACAATCACTCACTCGCTGCGGCGTCCCTGTGCCCCTCTCCTCCCCCCTCCCCCCTCCCCGCCCTTCTCTCTCCTCCAGGTGAAGACGTACGACCCGCACGTGGGAGCCGTGACAGACGCGGTCTTCGACTCCACCTCCTCGCGAGCTGACTTTTTGAGTTGACTCAAAAGTCCCCTCTCTCCCTCGCCCCCCTCTCTCTCTCCTCCAGGTGAAGACGTACGACCCGCACGTGGGAGCCGTGACAGACGCAGTCTTCGACTCCACCTCCTCGCACCTCGCCACCTGCTCAGATGACGGCACTGTCGTCATCCGCTCCCTCAACCTCCCTCCCCATCTCACCACCCCACCTCCCCTCTCCTCCTCCCCCTCCTCCTCCTTCTCCTCATCCGCATTCGCCGCGTCCTCCCCGCCGGCGTCTCTCTCCTCTGCTGCTGCATCTGCAGCGTCCTCTGGGGTGGAGACGGTGGAGCGGTTTGAGTATCACCGCCCGCTCCGGTCGCTTGCTCTTGACCCCGCGTTCGGCGCTGTGTGGCGCACGCGCCAGTTCGCCACGGGGGGCGTGGCAGGGGAGCTTATCTTGAGCACACGAGGATGGCTGGGGGCCACGGATCAGGTGCGTAGGGGTGGGGGAGAGGAGGGGAGGGGAATGTGGAAGGGAGGGGAGGAAGGCAATAGTGAACTTTATTCAAGTTTTTAGATCGAGCAGCTGTGGTGGGGGAACAGGCGGGGCAATGGGCGAGTGCCTTTACTTTGTGCCTACCTTCACACGTCTCCGTCGCACTTGCACTCCCCATCTACCCGGCTCCCAATCATCTCCACGTGTCCCCTACCTCGCCTTTTGAGCCGCCTCACATGTTCTCCCGTACTCCCTGTCTCCCCATCTCGCCATCTCCAATCACCCCGTCTCCCGCAGGTGCTGCACACAGGGGAGGGCGCCATCACAGTAGTGAGATGGAGGGGCACGTACCTAGCATGGGCCAACGACCGTGGAGTCAAGGTCTACTGCGTCGCCTCCTCCGCTCGCCTTGCCTTTGTGGAGCGACCACGAGGCAGCCCCAGCCCCACTGTGCTCCCTCCACACCTCTTCTGGCGGGTCCGTGCTTGTCCTCCCGCCCCCCCTCCTGCTCCCCAGCTAGTTCCGTTTACCATCCCGTTGCCTCGTCCACCTTATTACCTTGGCTCTCCCTCCTTTCCCTCTCCACTCCCCTCCCGCTCCCTCCTCGCTCTCCTGCGCATGGTGTTGCTTGCTCACCCTCTCCCCCTCTTTCTCATTTGCTGCCCCACTCACAACAACCCCCCGCTCACACTCCTCCCCTCTTCAACGTTAGCCTCCATCTCTCCCTCTCTCTCAACCACACCACTACAGGATGACTGCACGCTCATCATAGGCTGGGCGGACACCATCAAAGTAGCCGTTATCCCTCCCCTCCCTCGCACGGCTTCGCTTGCTCACTCTCTTTCCCCCCCATCCCCCCCATTTTACACTCCTCGCCCCTTGAACCCCCACCTTTCTCTCAACCACACCAAACCACCACAGGATGACTGCACGCTCATCATAGGCTGGGCAGACACCATCAAAGTAGCCGTTATCCGCTCACGAACCAACCCCTCCTCCTCATCCTCCACCTCCTCCTCCTCCTACTCCTCCTCCTTCTCCTCCTTCCCCTCCTCCTCCTCTTCCGCCTCATCCCCATCCCGCTACATGGAAATCACCTCAGTCCTAAAAGTAGACTATTTAATCTCCGGCATAGCCCCCTACGGAGACCTCCTGCTCGTTCTCGCCTACCTCATGCCCTCCTCTTTCTTTGCCAACTCCAGAAGCGCCAGCTCCTGCAGCAGCAGCAGCAGCCGCAGCAGCAGCTGCAACAGCGTCAGCGCTCGCTCCCCCTCCACCCCCACCACACACCAGCTTCTCTCTCTGTCTAGCTCCTCCGGTCATCTCTCTCTGCCCGCTGCTGCTGCAGGGCTGCTTGCATCGTCGCCTCTCTCCGGTTCCCGCTCCCCGTCTCACCATTCCCTCGCGTCTCCTCTCACTCCGCCCACTGTCTCCTCCCCGTTGGCTGCTGTGCCGCCGCCACAACCACCAACCCAAGCTTCGTTTTCAGCAGCACCAGCAGCAGCTCCATCGGCTGCAGTTTCTGCCGCAACTGCTGCAACTGCTGCATCCGCTGCAGCTAGTGGTGGCATCAGCAGCAGCGACAACAACAGCAGCAGCGGTCAGGTGCCCGCATCCGTAACGTCGGCATCAGCTTTACTTCCGGACTCGCCTACAGCAGCAGCAGCGCTGGCGGCGGTGGCCGCAGTGGGGACGGCCCTCAATGACGCTGTTGCTGTACCCAGTGCTGGCGAGGGGCCGCTCACTCTGGTACGCTATGCCACACGCAAGAGGGGGGCATGTGCATGGCATGGATATGGGCATGGATATGGGTGGGTATGGGTATGGCCATGGGCGTATGGGTATGGGTATGTATATGGGCATGGTTATGTGCAGAGGTATGGTATGAGGTGCACAGGGCCCTCACCCTCACAAGTCACAGCTAGCGATTTACTTGAATGGAATGACTAACAAATTCCCTCTGTGTCTCTCTCCTTTTCCCTGTCATCCTGTTCCTCTCCTCGTCTCTCTTCCAACACCTTCCCACTCCCCTTCCCCCTCCACTTCTCCTCTCCTGCACCGTTCCTCCCCGTGCAGGCGCTCAGGCCTGAGGTGCGCCTGGTGTCTCTCAAGAACCACGAGCTCTCATCTGACATTCTCTCCCTCAGAGGCTTTGAACGCTTGCAAGCGGCAGATTACTACCTTGCACACTCTCCCCTCTGTGGTAGGCTCTCCCTCTCCCTCTCCTTCCTCTCCCTCCCCGTCTCGCTCTCCTTTCTTTTTCCCTCGCTTCCCCTCCTCAACCCCACCCCACCTTCTCTCTCTTGCCTGCCACCGCTTTCTCACTGCATCCTTTGCTGTAAGACTAAACCCCGCTTTTGCTCCCCTTTTTACTTCCCCCCCCCCCCCCCTAGCACATGCTTGCGTGCGCACTTGCACAAATACACACACGCACACCTACCCCTCACCATAGCTTTCCTCTCCCCAACCCCCTTCTCTCCCCCACGTTACCCCCCTCTGATGTCTCCCACCAGCCACTGCAACCCTCCCTCCTGCCATCACCGCTGCTGTCGATGCTTATTCCGCTCCGCCCACCTCCCCGCCTGCTATGCAGTCAGGCGCAGCTGCTGCTGCCATTACACCCGCACCTGGTAGCGCAGCATCAACAGCAACACCCGCAACAGCAACAGAAGCATCAGCAGCGGCAGCAGCAGCGCAGCAGCAGCGGCAGAGGGCAGTGGGTGGCAGCCCTGCTTCGTGCTCCTCAGCCCTCGAGACGTGGTGCTTGCACGTCCCAGGTCCGACTCCTCCTTTCTTCTCTTCCTTCTCTTCCTTCCTCTTCCTGCTGTACTGTACTGTGCTCTTATAAAGCTACCCTTTCATTCACCCTTCTGCCTGTTGTGTAGACTGTAGGAGGGTCTCAGCTCCCTGGTGCCCGCCCATCCCTCTTCTTCACGTCCACTCTCTCCCCCTTCCCTATCTCCAGCTCCCACTCCGCCACCTTCCCATGTAACCCTTCTCCCACCTCCTCTCTCACTTCCCTTATATCACATGGCACCCTCATGCCATTCTTATAATACACGTCCCCCCCTCTTGTCCGTCTGTCCACCTGTCCACCTGTGCGCCCGTCTGCCTGTCACCGCAATGAGCAGGGATGCACAGGACCACGTGCAGTGGCTGCTGTCGCAGGGCCGCATCCATGCTGCTCTGGAGGCCACCGGCCTCGCACCTGCCGCTGCTGCTGCTTCTTCTGTTTCTTCTTCTGCTGCTGCCCCTGGCGTTACTGCTGATGGTGCTGCTGCTGCTGATGCTGGTGGTGCTGGTGGTGCCACTGCTGCGGGCAGTGCAGGGATGGAGGGAGGCGCACTAACAGGCATCACAATGGAGTTGCTTTCAGAGGTGAGAGGAGGGAGGGAGCTGCCTTCAAGTCGACTCAAAAGGTGACTTGGTGACTTTTGAGTCGACCCAATCTCAGGTGACCTTTGAGTCTACTCAGAACGAGTTGACTTCAAATGAGGACCATAATTCCTTCTCGTTCCACTCATTGGCCCAGCCCCTGATTAGCACTCTCCTCTCCCTGCGCTTCCCCCGCCTGCACTCTCCCTGTGGTTTTGTTGCCTCACTGCGTTGTTGCAACTCGCATACTCACACCCGCACACGCACTCATGCGCGCACGTACTGCCCCCACCTTCACGCACACATGCCCCCACCACACCAGGTGGGGCAGCAGTACCTGGAGGGGCACCTCATGTCACAACGCAGGTACCACCAGGCCGCTGCTCTCTGCCCCTAACTGCATCTCGTTCCACTCATCAACCCACGTACTCCCTTATCTGTCCCTACACTCTCGCTTCAATACCCCCACCCACCCCCACCAGGTGGGGCAGCAGTACCTAGAGCACCTGATGCAGCAGCGCAGGTACCACCAGGCCGCTGCTCTCTGCCCCAAGCTGCTCCGCTCCCACGCCGCCTCCTGGGAGAGGTGAGGGGGCTGCATGGGGACAGGGAGGAGAGAGGAGGTGGGGGGGTTGGGGGGTGGTTGCAGTGGGATGGAGGGGAAGTGTGGGGGTTGATGGGTTGTGGGGCAGCTTGAAGGATCATTGTTGTGGAGAACGTGGAGTGGAGAATGTTGAGTGAAGGAGATTGTTTGCTTGTTGTGGAGTGGAGAAGTTGGGGTACCTCTGGTTTTCTTCCAACTTGGAGCACTCCTGAACTCTTGCATCTTACAACTCTGTTGGGCCCCCCTCTTACACACAACCCTGGTAGCACCCTCCTGTGTAAGCCCCCCTTCCCTGTTCTCCGCCCCCCCGGGTTTGCCTGTCCTCCCTGGGCCTGTGTGCGTGTGCGTGTGCATGTCTGTGTGCGTGTGGGTGGTGTGGCGCGTGCAGGTGGGTGGT
The DNA here is from genome assembly GCA_947470075.1 of Closterium sp. Yama58-4. Taxonomy (NCBI): domain Eukaryota; kingdom Viridiplantae; phylum Streptophyta; class Zygnematophyceae; order Desmidiales; family Closteriaceae; genus Closterium; species Closterium sp. Yama58-4. The sequence goes on along the minus strand of CANIUD010000851.1, from coordinate 828,466 downwards.
GTGTTTTGCCCAGGTGCATCAGCTGCCAGTGCTGCTGCCGCATATTCCCTTTGAGCACCCCCAGCTCGCCCCGGCCGTCTATGAGGTCAGTCAGCCTGCCCTCTGCCTTGCTGCGCTGCTCTGCCTTGCTGCGCTGCTCTGCCTTGCTGCGCTGCTCTGCCAACCCGCGCCCGCCAAGAGCACTCATTCATGCATCAAAACCACCATATCTCCCACATTCTCACTCCCTCATTTTCTCTGGCAATACGGTTGGTCTTCCCACCTTTCACCCTTGCTCCCACTCCTTGCAGCACAGACAGCCAGCAACCTGGCCACTACAGACAATCAGTCTGGTCTAAAAAGTACTGTTCATGGCAAGCTATTTTTCCAGTCCTCTCTCCCTCCCCCCTCCTCTCTCCCTTCCGCCCCTCTCCCCCTCTCTCCCCCATTACCCCCAATCCCCTCCCGACCGCCTGCGGATGGTGCTCTGCGCATTCCTGCCATCCCCCACAAACCACCCGCTCTTCCTCGCTGTCCTGCGCTTGTGGCCTTTTGAGACGTCTTAAAACTCTTCCTCTTCACCCCCTGCCCCTTCCCCTCCACATGGTGCTCTGCGCGTTCCTGCCAAACCCAGCCGACCACCCACTCTTCCTCGCCAACGTGCGCTCGTGGCCTTTTGAGACGTCCAAAAAGAGGGCCAACCCAACACCACCCCCCTTCTCCCTCCCCTCCTCCCCCTTTCCCCTCCAGATGGTGCTGTGTGCGTTCCTGCCAAACCCAGCAGACCACCCGCTCTTCCTCGCTGTCGTGCGCTCGTGGCCTTTTGAGACGTCCAAAAAGAGGGCCAACCCAACACCACCCCCCTTCTCCCTCCCCTCCTCCCCCTTTCCCCTCCAGATGGTGCTGTGTGCGTTCCTGCCAAACCCAGCAGACCACCCGCTCTTCCTCGCTGTCGTGCGCTCGTGGCCTTTTGAGACGTCCAAAAAGAGGGCCAACCCAACACCACCCCCCTTCTCCCTCCCCTCCTCCCCCTTTCCCCTCCAGATGGTGCTGTGTGCGTTCCTGCCAAACCCAGCAGACCACTCGCTCTTCCTCGCTGTCGTGCGCTCGTGGCCGCCCGCCATCCTGCCGCTGCCCTCCCTCATCGCCCGCGCTCAAGCCCGACACGCCGCTCTCGCTGCTCACGCTCGCCCCTCCGCACCGCTGCTCGAGGTGATGCCAGCAAGGAAGGGACTCCTTCATGAGAGGGATCAAGGGCTGCTTATGAGTTGATTCGAAAACGAGAGGGTTGTTTTAAGTTGCCAACCCCCCCCCCCTCTCAAACAGTCCTCTCTCCCTCTCTGTCGTTTCTCCCGTTGGAGACATCTCAGAGATCTCGCTTCTCTGCTCGCATCGCATTGCATGCATCCCACGCTGCTTCAAGGTGCCTCACCCTGTTGCTGCCCCCCTGCTGTCGCTCACCCTGAACCCTGCTGGTGCGGTCCTTACAGGCCTTGGCAGAGCTATCCATGAAGAGCAACAACATACCGGAGACTCTGCGCTTCTACCTCCTCGTATGCTCCCCTCTTTCGCCCCTCTGCTCCTAAAATCTCCATCCAAGGTACCTCTTCTCGTATCCTTCCTCTTCATCCTCCGTCCATATAACCTCTAAGGTGTTTCTTCCTACTCATCTGCTCCCTTCCCCTCCCCTCCCCTCCCCCTCTCCTCCCCTCCCCTCTCCTCTCCTCCCCTCCCCTCCCCTCCCCTCCTCTCCCCTCCTTTCCCCTTCCCTTCCCCCCTTTCCCTCCCCCCCCTTCCCTCCCTGCGCACTGATGCAATGCCGTCACCCCTCGCCGTTTTCCTGTTCATATATTCTCACCCATCCCTCTGATGCATTCATTCAAGTACTTTTTTGCAGTCATTCCCTTGCACTGCCTATAATCATGCCTGTTCTACCATGTATCCCCCCACTCATTTCTCCTCCCTCTGCTCTCTCTCTCTCCGCTCTCTCCTCTGCACTCTGCTCCGTCTGTCGCTCTCCCCTGCCTGTGATCAGACGGCGTTGGCAGAGGCCAATCCATGCACAGCGAGGAGGGTGGATGCTGCATATGACCTCATAAGGACCCATGCCTCGCTGCTCATGCCCTGCCTAAAAACTCAGGTGACATGCCGTCCCATGCCATGCGCTGCTTGCCTCCTGTGCCCTCCTGTGCCCTCCTGTGCGCTCCTTGTCAACATGCTGCTTCCCAACAGCTGAAGCACTCTTTCCGTTCCTTCATCACCATCCTCTCTCCTCTCTATTCCCTCTGCCTCCCCCTTTTCTCCTCCTCCCTCACCCCTCCTTTCCCCACACTCCCTTTTCTCTCTTCCCCAAATGCACGCACACCCCTGCCCACAGCTGCCGCTTCTCCTGGCGGTAGATCCGTCCAGGTGCATTGAAGAAAGACACTTCCTCAAAGCACTTCCTCCCCCCCGCCCCTCCTTTCCCCACACTCCCTTTTTTCTCTTTCCCTAATGCGCACGCCCTGCCCACAGCTGCCGCTTCTCCTGGCAGTGGATCCATCCAGGTGCATTGCATTTGTGTCAGCCCGGGTGCGCCTCTTCCCTCCTTCCCGCGTCGTCCACTGCATCGCCTGCCTGGACCCCCTCCGCTGCCCTCCTCCCTCAACCGCCTCCCTCTCTACTGCTACACTATCTCCTTTTCCTCCCCGCCATTCTGCTCCTTCTCCTCCTCCTGCTGCTGCTGCTGCTGCCACGGCGCTGCAATCGGGTTTGAACTCACCAACTAATGCCAACAGTGCCGCTGTATATGTTCCCACGGTTTGTGATGCTACTACTACTAGTGCTGTTCACCAACAAGGCATCCTAGCAAGCTCACACAGGGAGACTCCCGGGAACAGACCACAAAAGCCACAGCTACGACTACAGCTCCAGTCACACGAGGGAGGGGAGGAGATGGCGGAGGAGGGATGGGAGGGAGCAACTGGGAAGGAAGGTGGGCAAGGGAAAGAGGGAGAGGAGAGCGAGGAGGGAGAGGAGGGGAGAGAGGCAGAGGAAGACGAGGGGGGAGAGGAGGGGGAGGGGGAGGAGTTGGAGGGAGCGGTGGTGCGTGGCATGGGGGAGGTGCGGGTGCGGCACCTCATGTTCCGGTACCTGCACACAGTGTTCGTGGCAAATGCCGTTGTGGGCAGACGATGGCACACCTTGCAGGTACGGAGGAAAGCAGTGCCAAGCTGTTTTGAGACGTCTCAAAACACTCCTTTTTTCACAGGTACGGAGGAAAGCAGTGCCAAGCTGTTTTGAGACGTCTCAAAACACTCCTTTTTTCACAGGTACGGAGGAAAGCAGTGCCAAGCTGACTACTGAGTCGACTCAAAAGGCACCTCATGTTCCGGTACCTGCACACGGTGTTCGTGAGAGATGCTGCTGCTGTGGGCAGGCGATGGCACACCTTGCAGGTAGGCAGGCAGGCAGGGAGGAGTTATGCAGAGCAGAGCAGACCATGCTCGCTCGTTACATCCTTTGGTCCCGTTTCCACATGCACGTAGACCTGTAGCCTTGTTCGGAGGCGAGACTCTTTCCCTTTGGCCAACAGCGTTTCTCTCGCTCTCTCTTCCCCTTTCCCTGTCCCCTTTTTACTCCCCTTCCCCTCCCACTCCCAACCCTGCCCCTTACCTTTCATCTCGACCTTACCCCGGTTCCCATCCCTGTTGCGAATGGTAATCATCAGGTTCACCTGTACGCGGAGTTTCAGCCGTCGTTCCTTCTCTCCTTCCTGCGCCGCAGCTCATTCTACTCCCTTGACGCTGTGAGTACCTACCTTGCCTATCATTACTCCATGATACAAGGAGCCATATTGTAAAAAGATTATTTTTGAGACGTCTCAAAAATAATCTTTTTACACGTCATTACTCCATGATACAAGGAGCCATATTGCACCAGCATTCCATCATTCCCTCATCTCCTCTTATCATTCTCATCATCCCCTCCAGTGCCTGCGCATGCCTCCACTTGTTACAACCCGCAGGTACAACAATCTACGATCTCAAATGGTTAGTGCTTCCACTGCTACTGCCACTGCCAGCCACTTGCAATTCCCTTCCTGATCCCCATCCCCCCCTCCCCCCTCTCGACCCCTCTTGACCCTCTCCCTTTCCTCCCCACCTCCCCAAATCCTCTGCCCCTCCTCCTCTCCGCCCCCTCGTTCTCCCGTGCCCTACAGCATGCCATGGTGTTGCTACTGCCCTACAGCATGTCATGGTGTTGCTACTGCCCTACAGCAGCATCTCTGCTGAACCAACCCCTCCAAATCCCCCCCTCCCTCACCTCCCCTCCCCGCCTCCCTAACCTCCCCTCCCCCTCTCCCTCACCTCCCCTCCCGCACTGGTGGTGCCAGGCAAACAGGGCTTGTCAGCAGGGCCGACAGCACGCCATGCTGCTGTTACAGCACCATACCACTAAACCAACCCCTCCAAATCCCCTCCCCCCCTCCCTCCCTCCCTCCCCTTCCCTCGGCACTGGTGGTTCCAGGCATACAGGGCGTGTCAGCAGCGGGGTCTACAGCACGCCATGGTGCTGTTACAGCATCATACCACTAAACCAACCCCTCCAAATCCCCTCCCCCCCTCCCTCCCTCCCTCCCCTTTCCCTCGGCACTGGAGGTTCCAGGCATACAGGGCGTGTCAGCAGCGGGGTCTACAGCACGCCATGGTGCTGCTACAGCAGCGCATGGGCAACCACCACGCTGCTCTCTCCCTCTGCCTGCACGCCCTGGGCGACGTTGACAAGGTGAGTGAGATGATGGAGGCGAGGCGAGGCCGGGCACACAGAGGCAAGGCCGGCTGCTTTGGAGATTCTGAACTCTGAGCCTTGACAGCTCAGCACTCCCTTTGTTTTGTTTTTTTGTCTCCTTCTTCTTCTAGCCATTTGAGTTGGTGCGATTCTCGCAGTGAGAGGTGCGCAGTTGACGAATGCAGTGAGATGGTGGCATGGCATGGAACGATGGCCAGTGCCGTGGAGGGGCGCTGCTGCACTGCCCCCCCCCGTGCATTTGAGTGCAACCAGTTCTCTCTCAGTTCAACTCTCCCCGTGCTTCTCTCCATGGCGTCGCATGGCATGGCATGGCGTGGTGGCATGTGTCATGGTGCGGGATGGCATGGGACTTTTATGGAATCTCATGGCATGGCATGGCATGGCAGGCACTCCAAGTGATAGCAACCAGTGGAGATGACTCTTTGTGCGCCTCCATCACCCACCAAGCTGCCTCCAACCCCCGCATTGTACAGTCCCATGCCATGTGCCTTTCCTTCCAATTTCCGCCACATGCTGTGAATTTCAGCTTTGATTGCATCATCGTTCGAACATTACCTCATGTGCCTTCTGTACGCCCTCTGTCCAATGCCCTGATCCCCGTTTCAATTTCCCCTTCCCTCTCTCCCTCTCTCCCTCTCATGCTGTCAGCTGCATGCCCTCCTGGACCGCTGTCTACCCAGCATCAGCCCTGTGCACCTAGTGCGCATGCTGCGCCCGCACCACCCCGTTCCTCGGTACGTCCTTCCATCCATCTGTCAGCATCACCATATCCGTCCCTCCACATCACATCCATTCCTCAATGCCCCAGCTAAGTGGTGACTTGTTTTCGAGTCGACTGAAAAAAGTAGTGACAAGACATGACATGACACGACACGGGCTTCATCCAGGGCTGGTCTCTAGCCTCCGCATGAATGAAGCCCAAACAGAGTCACAGAGTTGTCACCTCAACGAGCAGAAGCTGAATTATTTTTTTGCTCCAGCTTTCAGATTTCAACACGCTTTTCTCCTCATTCCACCCTCCTTCCTGCTCTCTCTGCCACACCTTATCCCACTCCTGCTTCACCATCTCCCCCCTCTCTTCCTTGCCTACCCCTCCCCTTCACGCATACACACTCACATCGCTCGCCATTCCTGCGGAACCAGGCTAAAGCAGCGGCTCATCCCTCTGCTCCGGTCGGCCTCATGCCAAGTGGATATTGAGAGACAGTCACACCAACTCGTTCTTGTGAGCCCACGAAATTCACAATCAACACACACCCACTCACGCACCCACACACCCACACACCCATGCACCCACCCACCCACGTACCCACGCACACACACACACATGCACTCACGCACGCACAAACTGTTTCCTGAAGCACTTTCCCTGATTTATGACTCCGTGCAGTCACATGTGACCTTGGATTGGAGTTACTCCCGACTGACCCACTTCTTGTTCTGCGTTTCCTCCTCTATTTCCGCTTGATCTCCACCCTCTCCTCTGCACGTGCTGCTGCTTCTGCTGCTGCATTCCGCTGGACACCCTGTCCTTCTTCCTCTGCATGTCCTCAAGAGAAGTGGGACGTCTAAAAACGCTATCTGCTTCCACCCCTCATTCCCCCTCCCTATCGTGTACCCTCCCTCCCTTCCTCCCTCCCTTCCTCCGTCCCTTCCTCCCTCCCTTCCTCCCTCCCTTCCTCCCTCCCACCCCTATCACCTCACCTCACCTGCCCTTCGCCCTGCACACTGCACCTGCACTACAGTCCGGCTGGTTCAAGCTCTTCTCCTCGTTCCATAAAGAGGCGTGCAGAGCGGTGCGGGTAGGTTCCTCCGCGTGGCAGTTCAGCCTGTCCGTCCCCCCTGCCGCCTTCGCCACCCCTGCCTTCCTCCTCGCCTCTCCGACCCTCTCCTTCGTGCCGCCTCCCTGGCTGCCTCCCACTCCCTCCGCTGCCTCCGCTGCTGCTGCTGCTGCTGCTGCTGCTGCTGGGTTGATATTTTCAGAGAGAGGCGGGCGGAGTGAGAGGAGGAGGGTGGTGGAGGAGGAGCAAGCAGGAAAAGCAGGAGAGGGAGGGTCTGAAGTAGGCTCAGGCGCAGGAGCAGGACAAGTTAATGTGAATGGTGATGCCGGCGGCGGTGGTGGTGGTGGTGGTGGTGGTGGTGGTGGTGGTGGTGGTGGTGGTGGTGGTGGTTTTGCTGCTGCTAATACTACTGGAACCGATGATGCTTCCGTTGAGGATGCATTGACTGACAGGGTTTCTTTGTACAATAGCTCTCACGACCACACAGCAGCGGCTGCGGCTGCAGCAGCAGCAGCACCGGCAGGCTCTCGTGCGTTCAGTGGCAGCAGTCGCTGCTGCCTGTGTCTGGATTCCATCTGCTTGTTCGACTCTGCAGCTGTGGTCTTCTTTTGTCGCCACTCCTACCATCGCTCATGCCTCCTCCATTCCGTCGCCGCCGCTGCTGCCGCTGCCGCTGCTGCTGCTGGTGCTGCTGCTGGTGCTTCAGAAGGAATAAGCGGTCCCACTGCAGGTTCACCTTGGGCCTTTTCCTCCCCTGCTGCTAGTAGGACCTCTAACAGCCACCTCCCTACTCATTTCCTTCCCTTGTTGCCACCTGCTCAACGTCCTTCCTCATCCCTTCTTCTAGCCCACTCCTTCTCACAGCCCTCGCAAGAACTCTCTCCTCGCACCACACCAGCAGCAACTGAGAGAGCATCTGCAACCACTCTCGTACCTCCTGCCACTGCCACTGCCGCCTCCTCCTCGCCTGTTGACATGACTGCTTCTGCTGCCACCAGTGCAGCTGCCGCCGCAGCTTCACAGTCTGACTTGTCATGTCCTGATACTGAGCTGTTTCCTGCCACACATGACGTGGCATGTGCTGTGTCTGACGTGTCTTGGTCTGACTCCCCTGTCGTGGAACGAGTAAGGGCAGTGCTAGAAGGGCAGAGTGGAAGGGCAGAGGAAGGCGGGGGTTTCCTGGGAATGGGCAGGGGGGGCAGGAGGGGAAGAAGGCGGCAGCAGAGAGCGATGCGGTTCAGTGGGTCCTCTGCCTCTGCCTCTGCTGCTGCTGACTCTGCTGCTGCTGACTCTGGTGCTGATTCTGATGCTCCCACCAGCCAAGGAGGTACACCAGTAGGAGGAGAGCAAGCAGAGGGAGGCAAGGAGGGAACAGGAGGTGGAGGGGGAAGTGGAGAAGCAAAGGGAAGAGGAAGGAATACCTGGGGATGGAGTGCTTCTCCTGCCACGCCTCTTGGTGCCTCCCATGCCGCCCGCCCCAGCGACCCTGGGGAGCTGCGGCTGCTCTCGTACTGGCAGCAAGGATCAACCCCCGTGGTCGCAGAGACGAGTGAGAGCCACTTCACGGGGAGAGATGAGCAGCATCACTCACATAAAAGAATCTCTGGAAGGGTGGATTCTGATTCTGACGGGTGTGGGGCAGGAGGGGGCGAGGTTGGAGAGGGCAGGGATGAGGCAAGGCAGGCTGGGGAGGAGAGGAATGGGAGGGATGGTGGAGCGAGAGAGGGAGGGGGTTGGGTTAGGGAGGAAGGGAGTGGGTCTAGGCTGTATGGATCGTGTCAAGGGACTGGGGCTGATGGTCGCGGTGGTGGTGGTGCAGGTGCTGGTGATGATGTCGGTGGTGGTGGTGATGCAGTGGTATCAATACAAGATGCGGAGACAGCACAAGGGCAGGCGGCACCACCACAGGCGCCTCCTGACCTACAAACACGACACGGGAATGCAGGTGCAATGGAAGGTTTGGGTAATGACAAGCAGGCTCAGCCTGTCGTGGGAGAATCGAGAGGCGTGGTGTTGGAAGGGGTGGCGAGGGCAGGGGGTGATTGCTGGGGACAGAGAGTAGATGGACTGGTGTTGAGATGTGTCATGTGTGGTGGTGCTGCTGGTGCTACTGGTGCTGTGGGGCGGAATGGTTGGTAGATTGAGGGTTGCGGTGAGAAGTGCATCTATCCACATGGGATATCTTTGTTGTCTACAGTACAACAAATGCATGTGCCCGGCACTGTATGGCTACACCTGGTGCCAAGCTTCTATGCAGCTGAGTGGGTGGTTAGGTGGGTGTGCGTAATCTGCTTTGTAAAATGCCCACTTTGTTTTCGGGATGCCTGCAACAAGGCGTTTCACAGGCAAGTGGGATGCTGTTATATTTATCAATATTTAGAAAGCTTGCTTTCTTGTGTTTGCAATGGCAACGTGCTTCGTTTCAAATGGGCATTACAACATTCTCGTCCGGCTAAGTATACATACCTACATTACAACATGCAGTTTTTGCTAGGGTGGGTGGGTGGGAAATAATGCAGTTGAAATTTCAAATGAAGACGTGGGTGGAGGCCAAATGGCCTCCACCCCCTGCTATATAGTTGGCGAAGAGCGTCTAGCACTTCGCGGTTGCCATTGCTGCATTACAAGCAGCTTCGCTTTCAAAATACACATATTGAGAAAGCTTGCTTTCTGCTCTTGCAATGGCAACGTGCTTCATTACAGTTGCAGTGATTACATCATTCTCGTCCAACCTAACTATAGATTATACAAAGATACGACTAGGGTGGGTGGGTGGGGGATGGAACTGCAAAGTTCCGAAATGAAGACGTGGGTGGAGGCCAAAAGGCCTCCAACCCTCGTTATGTACTCGGCGAATAGTAATTCGCCGTTGCCTTGCTTCGCTACAGTAAGCTGCGCTTTCACAATACACATTTTTAGAAAGTGTTACACACTTTCAAAAAATTTCATATTGAGAAAGCTTGCTTTCTGCTCTTGCAATGGCAACATGCTTCATTACAGTTGGGTTTACTGAGACATGTGTAGTTAGGAGCGGTGAAGGCGTACTGAGTCTTGTTAAGGTTGATGGCCTCGACGAATTGCTGAGAGAGGTGGCGTTGGTTGGTTGCGATGCGATCGCCATGCCGGTGGGTTTCGGAATGTTGTGTATGACGGTTGCTCGTTCCATTTATGTAGATGTCCCTGGTTGTTGGCGCAGCAGAAGAGTGTGGTTGAAACTGGTGGTTGATGTTAGCTGCCGAGGGCGTGGATGTTGACGTCTCCCGATGATGCCGCGTGATTGACGTGTGGATAACAGAGCGACATTGCATGCAAGTGATTTTTGTATGACGGAGTTAGCGACTACTCTAGAATTATTGTCAAGAGCTGCTTTTCACATTCGCGATTGTCCGCGAGAGCACACGAGAGGCCAAGATTGCCAATGAAGCCTCGTGACTGGCATACGATCGTTAGAATGAAATCACCAAGTGGATTAGCAGGCGGGATGGCTTGGGATGGGTGCATGAGGCGCGAGAGCCGCATTAGGAGGAGTGTAAACGCAGAGGTATGGCTTTGTATTACCATTGGGGACTTTGAGAAGTTCGCCGGATGGTAAATGATCGTATGTACCGTATGATTGAGCAATAAAAACCCGTACAAGAATAAATGTTCCAGCCATGATACTTTCACAGAACTGCGTACTATGTATACATCACACATAGAATCAATCATGAGTAGGTCATCTAATGTGGGAGTTCCAGAAACATCACAACAAGGCAGAAATAAGCGATCACAAACCTCGGACTCAATGTGAGAGCAGGTGTACCGTATCTCTGTTCCTTGTGTGCGTCGAGGGCAGCATATGAAGGCCTTAAAGCCGTTGTAGATTCATTTCGACAAGAACAATCTTTTCTCAAGCCATGTTCAAGGTGGTTTGTAACCAAGACTTCCAATTCGAGCATTTTTTAACAATCAAGTACAAAGGCACATACAAGGACACGTACGGACAAAAACGATTTTGAAAGGCATTATACCGGCAGCCAAGGATGGCATACGGCAAGTCCCCTTTTTTCTACATAGCACAAGCTTGTCGCAATGTGCATATACTCCTTCCTTAGCGCAATGACCCGTGTGCCAGCTCTCGTGTCTCTCTCTCTCTATCTCCGCATGTCACGAGCCGGGACCCTCGGTCCCCTTCCCCCCATGGGGAACGGCCCTCTGGCCAGCCGGGACCCTCGGTCCCCTTCCCCCCATGGGGAACGGCCCTCTGGCCAGCCGGGACCCTCGGTCCCCTTCCCCCCATGGGGAACGGCCCTATGGCCAGCCGGGACCCTCGGTCCCCTTTCCCCCATGGGGAACGGCCCTCTGGCCAGCCGGGACCCTCGGTCCCCTTCCCCCCATGGGGAACGGCCCTCTGGCCAGCCGGGACCCTCGGTCCCCTTCCCCCCATGGGGAACGGCCCTCTGGCCAGCCGGGACCCTCGGTCCCCTTCCCCCCATGGGGAACGGCCCTCTGGCCAGCCGGGACCCTCGGTCCCCTTCCCCCCATGGGGAACGGCCCTCTGGCCAGCCGGGACCCTCGGTCCCCTTCCCCCCATGGGGAACGGCCCTCTGGCCCGCCGGGACCCTCGGTCCCCTTCCCCCCATGGGGAACGGCCCTCTCGCCCGCCGGGACCCTCGGTCCCCTTCCCCCCATGGGGAACGGCCCTCTGGCCAGCCGGGACCCTCGGTCCCCTTCCCCTCTTGGGAAACGACGCGGGGATGTGCCAAGCGTTGACACTCGTCCGTGCGCAGATATTCCTGCAAACTGTGATCAATGAAACGCGCGACAATCCAAAAAACCAGAGCAGAGAAGACATATAATTATTGACCAAGTTGAAGAAATGGAAACACATACCCGTGTGGCAATAAAAAATGATAATAACGGTGCAGGCGTCACGTCCGCATTGCCGGAAGAAGTTGCAGGGGTTGATGTAGCGGAGGCGTCCCGTCATGTCCGTGGCGTTTTCGCCTTGTCACACCACGATTTTTGCAGGCGCGCCCTTGCAATCTGTCAGGCTCGACTGTGGCAATTTCGTCATCCGTCGCGTTGGTGGCGATTTCGTTGTCAGTCTCGTTGGTGGCAATCTCTTCAGGCAATTTCGTCGCCAGGCGCGCCACTGGCGGTTTCGTCGTCAGGCGCGCCACTAGCGCTTTTGTCGTCAGGCGTGCCTATGGCGATTTCGTCTCCGGGTAGCTACCGATTTCGTCTCAAGGGAGCTGGCGATTTCTTCTCAGGGGAGCTGGCGATTTCGTCTCAGGGGAGTTGGCGATTTCGTCTCAGGGGAGCTGGCAATCTTGTCTCGGGCGCGCTGGCGATTTCGTCTCAAGCGCACCACAGGCAATTTCGTCTCAGGCGCACCATTGGCGATCTCGTCTCAGGCGCGCCTGAGGCGATTTTGTCACTTAGTCAGGGCCCGCTGGGTCACGCGCGCCCGCTGGCAGAAAGGTACAGCTGTGGGCGCGTATAAGCCCTCTTAAAATCGGCATTCTGGTGCAAAGCGCCATCGCCTTTTATAGAAAAAGAGAGCTACGAATGAGAAAGTTGAACCAGAATGCTAGGAGAAAGTGGAACGACGAGGTGGTTGGACGAGAATAGGATGGAACTGCAAAGTTCCGAAATGAAGACGTGGGTGGAGGCCAAAAGGCCTCCAACCCTCGTTATGTACTCGGCGAATAGTAATTCGCCGTTGCCTTGCTTCGCTACAGTAAGCTGCGCTTTCACAATACACATTTTTAGAAAGTGTTACACACTTTCAAAAAACTTCATATTTAGAAAGCTTGCTTTCTTGTGTTTGCAATGGCAACGTGCTTCGTTTCAAATGGGTCTTCTGATACATGCGACGGGAGTTGTTGATCGTTTGCGAGATGACATGTGGGTGGTGGTCCGCTCGCACACGGAGCGGATGCTTGTACCGATGTTGCTGGTGATGATGTTAATCTCTGTCGTTGCATTGGATGGGGTGTCGCGCCAAGTGTAGCACAGGCGTGTTGATCAATGGGAGATGGCTGATACGTAGGCTTCTTACACGAACCCGCAACAATATGGAAGGACTCGGGCAGCGGACGTTGGTACGGTATGTTGTGTTGATGATGGGTGTGAGCTTGTACCGTACAAGTTGTACGGAATGAGCCCGACCCTTGTGGTCACAATCGTGCTCGTATCACAAAGAGTACATGAAACTTTCTGGTATCCAGATGAATCTGCCGGCGTTTAAGCCCTGCGTGGTTATTTATTTATTATTATTCTTCTTTTATTTTTCCCAATGAGTATAGGTATGATCTGCTAGAGTAGTGCACCATTTCAGACTCACCACGTTTGTTCAATCAACCAACTCAAGTGTGACCGCATTGCAACCTTGCACTGTAAGGGCTCATCATAAGGTAATTGCAAAGTATTACAAAGACTGCACAACCATTAATCTACCTTACAAATGACCCACAGACCAAAAAGGACCCACCAGCCCTCTTCCCCCTTGGGGAGCTCGCTGGCCAGCACCGCACAGGACCCACCGGTCCTCCTCCCCCCTGGGGAGCTCGCTGGCCAGCACCGCACAGGACCCACCGGTCCTCCTCCCCCCTGGGGAGCTCGCTGGCCAGCACCGCACAGGACCCACCGGTCCTCCTCCTGTTAAATTGTAATGTGTTATATGTTGGTAGGCTGTAGTGGGGTAGCCAATATGGGGTACAACCCCAACTAGGGTTTACTACTTGTACCCAACTGTTTCATTCAATGCATCATTCTTGCCTAGTCCTGTTGATATGGTATTCAGAGCAGGAGGTCCCTAGGACCTACCGACCGTTTTTTTAGGGCCCACCACCGCTCGCATGCGGTTACCACGCTACCTCGTGCGCCCTCGTTAGCGCCCTCGCGCGCCCTCGTTAGCGCCCTCGCGCGCCCCTCGTTAGCGCCCTCGTGCGCCTCTCGTTAGCGCCCTCGTGCGCCTCTCGTTAGCGCCCTCGTGCGCCTCTCGTCAACGCCCTCGTGCGCCTCTCGTTAGCGCCCTCGTCAGCGCCCCCCGTTGCGCCCTCGCCCGCCGCGCTGCTCGTCGCGCTGCCCGCCGCGCTGCCCGCCAGTAGCGCCGCCCATCCGCCGCGCTATCCGCTCGCGCTGCCCGCTCGCAGCGTCGCCCGCCCGCCGCGCTGCCCGCTCGCAGCGTCGCCCGCCCGCCGCGCTGCCCGCTCGCAGCGTCGCCCGCCCGCCGCGCTGCCCACTCGCAGCTTCGCCCGCCCGCCGCGCTGCCCGCTTGCAGCGCCGCCTGCCCGCCGCGCTGCCCGCTCGCAGCGTCGCCCGCCCGCCGCGCTGCCCGCTCGCAGCGTCGCCCGCCCGCCCGCCGCGCTGCCCGCTTGCAGCGCCGCCTGCCCGCCGCGCTGCCCGCTTCGGTGGCCGTCCGCCGCGCTGCCTCTTTGCAGCGCCGCCTGCCCGCCGCGCTACCTGCCACGCTGCCCGCTCAGAGCGCCGCCCGCCCGCCGCGCTCCCCACCGAGCTACCTGCTTGCAGCGCTGCGGCAGCTTGCTTTGCTCAGTCGCACTGTCGCTATGGCTTCCATCCGCGTGCTGTCGTTCGATGCTGAGGGCCGCCCTGTGCAGTTCACCACTTGGCTAGATGACCTGCAGCTGTTCCTCCTGAGCGATAGCAAGGAGCATGTGTCGCTCTATGATTACGCGTCTGGTGCTGCGCCTGCCCCTCCTACCACAGCTGAGCTTAGTGTTCGTTCCCACTGGCAGACTCGTGACGCAGCTGCTCGCCTAGCCATTCGCAGTCACCTGCCGTTAGCTGAGCTCGAGCATTTTGGCGACTGCAAATCCGCTAAGGCCCTGTACGACGCTGTCGTTGCTCGCTACTCCTCGCCTGCCACAGCCGAGCTTAGCCGCCTCATGCTGCCTTACCTGTTCCCTGAGCTGTCCACCTTTGCTACAGTCGCCGATCTTATCACCCACCTTCGCACTAGTGATGCTCGCCTGCGTGCCGCCCTTCCCACCGAGTTCTGCGCTAAGAACCCCCCTCCACTGTACTGGACCCTCCACTTCATAGTCACCCGTCTCCCTGACACCCTCAGCTCAGTTCGAGACCACTTCCTTGCTCGCTGTCCCACTGAGCTCACAGTCGCCCTCCTCGAGGAGCAGCTGCTAGCGGCCGAGAAGAGCATTGTAGCTGTCGGTGCTGCTCGTGGCGCTCCTCGCACCCCCATCTTTGAGGGGTGTTCTCCCTCTCCCCTCGCTTCCTCCTACGCTACTACTGCTGCTGTTGACTTCCTTGGTGCTGAGTCTGCTGGCGCTGCTTCTGCTCCTGGTGGGAGGCGCCGCACCGGCAAGGGCAAGGGGGGCAAGGGTGGCGGGGGTGGCACTGGGGGGGGAGGAGGTGGGGGAGGTGGGGGGGGAGGCGGTGCTGGAGGGAGCGGTGGCGGGAGTGCTGGTGGGAGTGGGGTCGGCAGCGGAGGCGGGGGCGGCGGAGGGAGCAGTGGCGGTGGTGGCGGCGGCGGCGGTGGCGGCAGTGGCGGTGGCGGCGGTGGCGGTCGGAGCGGAGGTAGTGGTGGCGGCGGAGGTCGGAGTGGAGGCACTGGCTCGGGCCAGAGCTCCCAGCAGCAGCAGCGTCCCCAGACGACCCAGCAGCTTCGTGAGTGGCTTGCTCAGCGTGGGACGTCGGGGGGCAGTGTCCGCTGTTCCTATGTCATTCGCACAGGTGACCGCAAGGGACAGACGTGTGGGAAGTTCCACACCCCGTACCGCTGCTTCTCCCGCCTTGACGACGCTTGGCGTGAGGAGATGGGCGAGGATGTTGAGCGCCCCCGCTGGGCGGAGCTGATGAGGGCTGGTGTTGATATCTTTGCTCTTGACTATGATGCTATTATTGCTGCCATGTATGCATTGACTGTTAGTGCCGAGGGAGACTGTTACTTGTGTGTGCCGCCTGACCCAGGTATAGAGCCCGCTGCCCTAGGTACTAGTGAGTCTGCTCTCTCTGGTCTGGTGCCCTCTGTGGCTGCTCCCTCCGGTACTGTCCCTGCTGCTTGTGAGTCTGCTCTCTCAGGTACAGCACCCACAGAGACTGCTCTCTCAGGTACTGCACCGGCTGAGGCCTGTCACACCTTCACCCTTGACTCAGGTGCTTCCCGCTGTTTCTTTCGTGACCGTACTGAGCTCACACCGCTTCCTGCACCGGTCCCAGTCTCCTTGGCTGACCCCTCTGGGGGCCCAGTCCTTGCACGGTCCACCACTGTGCTCCCGTGTCCAGCGGTTCCGTCTGGCTCGTTGTCGGGTTTCCACCTCCCCTCGTTCTCGACGAACCTGGTGAGCAACGCTGTCATCCAGGATCAGTGGGTTGACACCTTTACCCCTGGAGGACAGCGTGTGGCGATCCTCACGTGCTCCAGGACCGGCCATCACCTGGCTACGTTTACTCGTCGGCCGGGGTCGAGTCTCTACACACTGACCACTGCGTCTCCTCAGGTCGCTGCTGTCGGTCAGGTGTCTGCGTCAGGTCTGGTAGCCCACGCCTGTGAGTGTCGTTCCCTGTCGCACCAGACTCTTCTCTGGCACCACCGCCTGGGTCACCCCTCCTTGCCACGCCTTCGTGGCATGCACCGTCGCCACCTTGTGTCTGGTCTTCCCAGGTCCCTCCCTCCCCTCCCTGCCTCGCCTGCGCCGCCTTGCCTTCCTTGCGTCGAGGGGCGGCAGCGCGCCGCTCCTCACTCCTCGTTCCCCCCGACAGAGGCTCCTCTGCAGACCCTCCACCTGGACGTGTGGGGCCCAGCCCGCGTTCGTGGTCAGGGCGGTGAGCGGTACTTTTTGCTGGTTGTCGACGACTACTCGCGTTACACCATGGTCTTCCCCTTGCGCACCAAGGGTGAGGTCCCTGCTGTTCTGATCCCTTGGATCCGCACAGTTCGTCTCCAGCTCCGCCGCCGTTTCCGGACGGATCTTCCTGTCCTGCGTCTGCACTCTGACAGAGGTGGTGAGTTTTCCTCCGACCTCTTGAGGACCTTCTGTCAGGCGGAGGGCATCGAGCAGACCTTCACGCTTCCGGACTCCCCACAGCAGAATGGGGTTGCTGAGCGCCGCATTGGCCTGGTCATGGAGGTCGCTCGTACCTCCTTGGTCCACGCGGCGGCTCCCCATTTTCTGTGGCCGTTTGCTGTCCGGTACGCCGCGCATCAGCTAAACCTCTGGCCCCGTGTCTCCTTGCCGGAGACCTCGCCCACACTGCGTTGGACGGGGGAGGTTGGCGATGCGTCGCGCTTCCGGGTGTGGGGTGCTCGTGCCCTTGTCCGCGATACGTCTGCGGACAAGCTCTCCTCCCGCACGCTTCCCTGTGTCTTCCTTGGCTTTGTCCCTGACGCGCCTGGCTGGCAGTTTTACCATCCCACCTCGCGCCGGGTCTTCGCCTCTCAGGACGTCACCTTTGACGAGTCGGTCCCTTTTTACCGTCTCTTCCCCTACCGCACTGCCCCCCTCCCTCCCCCGCCGCTTTTCCTTGCTCCTGGTCCCCCTCCGGTAGACCCCCTCCCCCCTCAGGGTCCTGCTCCTTCAGGTGTCTCTCAGGTAGACCCTCCTCCCGTCGCTGAGCCTGTCGAGGTCACAGGTGACTCAGGTGGTGCTGCTGGGAGTGCTGAGCCTGGGGGTGCTGAGCCTGCGGGTGCTGGGCCTGGGAGTGCTGGGACTGCGGGTGCTGGAGCTGAGGGTACTGTGCCTGAGAGTTCGGCGCCTGGGGGTGCTGAGCCTGGGGGTGCTGCGACTGGGGGTGCTGAGCCTGCGTGTGCGGAGTCTGGGGGTGCTGAGCCTGGGGGTGCTGCGCCTGCGGGTACTGAGCCTGGGGGTGCTGCTACTGAGCCTACGGAGCCTCGGGTTGCTGCGTCTGGGGGTGCTCCGGTTCGGGGTGCTGAGCAGTCTCTCACACCGCAGCAGCTTCGTGACTGGTACGTCCGGCGCTTTCGCCGTCCTCGTGGCTCTGCTGGAGTTGGGGGTGCTGGAGCTGCTCGTCCTGGGGGTGCTCGTACTGGGGGTACTGGAGCTGCCGGGACTGGTTGTTCTGGGAGCACTGCGACTGGAGCTGCTGGAGCTGGGGACTCTGGAGCTGGCGGTGCTAGCGGAGTTGGAGCTGCCGGCTCTGGGGGTGCTCTTCCTGGCGGTACTGGAGCTGCTGGAGCTGACGACACTGGAGCTGACGGTTCTGGACACGGTGGTCCTGCTGGTTCTGGAGGTACTGGCGAGGGGAGGTCTGGCGCTGCCGGGGCCTCTGGTGCTGACGTCGCCGACTCGGGGGGTGCTGCGGCGGAGGGTGCTGGTCCTGGTGCTTCTGGTGCTGCGGGTGCTGGAGGTGCTGGCGGAGCTCCGCCGTCGCGCCTGTTCTTCGCTCCTCCGTCGCCGTCGGCTTTGCCACCGCCTGACACGGTTCTTCGCCAGGTTCTTTCCCTCCCGTCTTCCACTGGCCTTCCCCTCCAGCCTGGCTCCCCCCTCCCTGCTCCTGTGCCTTACACTGCACAGCCGGACTCGCTTACGGAGCGTCGTGAGCCTGCGTCTCGTCCTGCCTCGCCTGTTCGCGCTGTTCGCGCTGCTCGCACTGCTCGCACTGGTCCCACTGGCCGTCGTGTCGCGCGTCCGCGTCCTCCTCCTGTTCCTGGCACGCATATTATGGCCCTTCGTCCTTCCACTGGCCCCCAGCGTGTCCCCCTACCGTCTCCTCCTGCGTCTTCTCTTCCTGACGTTCCCGACCCTGAGTCTGACAGTGTTCGTGCTGCCCACCCTACTGTTACGCGTCTTCTCGCCACTGTTGTCACTGACCCGTCGTTTGAGTCTTCTGCTGCGTCTGCCCTGGTCACTGAGCTTGTCGACTTTGCTGCTGCCTGTCGTCTAGACTACGCCGCCAGTCTTGTTGCTGGGTCTGAGTCTGTCTGTCCTCCGTCCGTCGGGGGTGAGTGTGCTCTTGGCACGGACGTCCTTGAGGACAGGCAGGAGGACTTTGACTCTCTTGCGGCTGCTGTACCTCATCTCGTGGCCTGGTTGCTTGCCCCTGAGGGAGACCCGGATGCACTAGACATCCCCACTCCGCGCACTTACGCAGAGGCGATCTCGGGTCCCTACTCCTCTCAGTGGCAGACAGCCATGGACGCAGAGATGGCATCCTGGAAGTCCACAGGCACCTACGTTGACGAGGTTCCCCCTCCTGGGGCGAACATCGTCGATGGCATGTGGATTTTCAGGGTGAAGCGGCCGCCAGGTTCTCCGCCTGTCTTCAAGGCTCGTTACGTTGCTAGAGGCTTCAGTCAGCGTCAGGGGGTTGACTTCTTCCAGACCTTCTCCCCCACCCCGAAGATGACCACTCTTCGGGTTCTACTGCACGTTGCTGCTCAGCGTGACTACGAGCTTCACTCTCTTGACTTCAGCACAGCGTTCTTGCAGGGCAGCCTGCACGAGGAGATCTGGCTGCGCCGCCCACCTGGCTTTACTGGGTCGTTTCCTCCTGGTACCCAGTGGAGCCTCCGGCGGCCAGTCTACGGTCTCCGCCAGGCGCCACGCGAGTGGCACGACACACTGAGGACTACACTTGCGGCCCTTGGGTTTGCTCCTTCCACTGCTGACCCGTCGCTGTTCCTGCGCACAGACACGTCGCTGCCGCCGTTCTACATCCTCGTGTACGTCGACGACTTGGTCTTTGCTACTGCTGACACTGAGGCACTCGCTCGTGTGAAGTCGGAGCTGCAAAAGAGACACACCTGCACTGACCTGGGTGAGCTGCGTAGCTACCTTGGCTTGCAGATCACCCGGGACAGAGCACGTCGCACCATTACCCTGACTCAGTCACACATGGTGCAGCAGGTCCTTCAGCGCTTCGGCTTCCAGTTCTCCTCACCACAGGCCACACCTCTGGCTACCAGCCACTCGCTCTCAGCTCCACCTTCGGACGAGTCCGTAGAGCCGAGTGGCCCGTACCCAGAGCTTGTAGGCTGCCTCATGTACCTGATGACCTGCACGCGACCTGACCTCGCGTACCCTCTTAGCATCCTTGCTCGTTACGTTGCGCCTGGGAGACACAGGCGAGAGCACTGGGAGGCTGCTAAGAGGGTGCTACGTTACTTGTGCAGCACATCAGGCATGGGGCTGGTGCTTGGAGGACGCGACAGAGTTGTCCTCACTGGTCACTCGGACGCTTCTTGGGTGGACGACCTGGCTACGCAGCGGTCGTCACAGGGTTACACCTTCAGCCTTGGCTCTGGTTCTGTCTCGTGGCGGTCCACCCGCTCTTCTTCTATTCTCGGCTCTAGTTGTGAGGCTGAGATCTACGCCACGGCCATGGCTGCACAGGAGTTACGCTGGCTCACCTACCTGCTGACTGACTTGGGAGAGCGGCCTAGTTCTCCTCCAGTTCTGTACGGTGACAACAAGGCGGCCCTTGCCTTGTGTCAGGAGCACAGACTGGAGCACAGGACGAAGCACATTGCTCTTCGCTACTTTCTTGCTCGAGAGCTTCAGCAGCGCGGTCAGCTTCGGCTTGTGTACGTGGACTCGAAGGCCAACACTGCTGATATCTTCACCAAGGCGCTCCCGCCTAGTGATCATCAGCGACACTGTACTTCTTTAGGCCTTGTGTCCACATTCCCTCATTTGCTTACTGCTTGACTTTCTTTGTACTGTACTTTATATATCTTGTTGCTTGCTTGCTAGGTTTTGATCACTGTGTTGCTTGTCTTGTACTATATCTAGCACTGCATGTGAACTGGCCTTGTGGCCTTTGCTTGTGCTCGGAGTGTGGTGACGTTGTGATCCACCCTGGGCTTGCGTTGCTTTGCTGGACTGGTCTTGTGACCCTTTGTTCTCCCCCACTTTGCCTATGGGGGTGTGTTAAATTGTAATGTGTTATATGTTGGTAGGCTGTAGTGGGGTAGCCAATATGGGGTACAACCCCAACTAGGGTTTACTACTTGTACCCAACTGTTTCATTCAATGCATCATTCTTGCCTAGTCCTGTTGATACCTCCCCCCTGGGGAGCTCGCTGGCCAGCACCGCACAGGACCCACCGGTCCTCCTCCCCCCTGGGGAGCTCGCTGGCCAGCACCGCACAGGACCCACCGGTCCTCCTCCCCCCTGGGGAGCTCGCTGGCCAGCACCGCACAGGACCCACCGGTCCTCCTCCCCCCTGGGGAGCTCGCTGGCCAGCACCGCACAGGACCCACCGGTCCTCCTCCCCCCTGGGGAGCTCGCTGGCCAGCACCGCACAGGACCCACCGGTCCTCCTCCCCCCTGGGGAGCTCGCTGGCCAGCACCGCACAGGACCCACCGGTCCTCCTCCCCCCTGGGGAGCTCGCTGGCCAGCACCGCACAGGACCCACCGGTCCTCCTCCCCCCTGGGGAGCTCGCTGGCCAGCACCGCACAGGACCCACCGGTCCTCCTCCCCCCTGGGGAGCTCGCTGGCCAGCACCGCACAGGACCCACCGGTCCTCCTCCCCCCTGGGGAGCTCGCTGGCCAGCACCGCACAGGACCCACCGGTCCTCCTCCCCCCTGGGGAGCTCGCTGGCCTGCACCGCACAGGACCCACGAGTCCTTTTCTGGCTCGCGCGGGACCCCCCGGGGGTGTCCCAATCTCCCACGGGAGCGCACAGAGTTGTACCAGATGTTTGCCGTAGTTTCTCTTGGCAGATGGTCTCTGAAGGCGACGCAATGCTGTGGTGGTTGCCTCGCACCAATTTACTGCGACCAAAAATTAAGAAATAACACGACTGAAAACGAAGACAAGCCAAAAACCGAACATACGTATAAAGGAAAAAAAAAATGAAGGGAACATTTGCGAAGTAACAGGTGTTCCATAGACGAATTTCAGCAACAAAAGCGCATCTGCCATGCCAGTTCGTTTCTGGCGCGCCACTGGCGATTTCGTAGTCACATGCGCCAGAGGCAATCTTGACCATTTCGGCGCCATGAGCGCCCCTGGCGCCAATTGCGCCGTTGGCGATTTCACCACGCGCGCCTGTGGCCATCTCGTCGCCACGCGCGCCTGTGGCGATCTCGTCGCCACGCGCGCGCGTGGCGATTTCGTCGCCACACGCGCCAGTGGCGATTTCGTTATGCGCGCCAGTGGCGCTGTCGCCCTATTAGCCCCAACATGCGCACCTATTGTAGGGACGGGTCATTTTTGAAACTCGTATTGCTAAGTCAACCGAGCTTGACTACTATTTCTTGAGAAAAGTAAGGGACTGCGAGAAGCACCAGGTAGTCGGACGAGAATGAAATAATGCAGTTGAAATTTCAAATGAAGACGTGGGTGGAGGCCAAATGGCCTCCACCCCCTGCTATATAGTTGGCGAAGAGCGTCTAGCACTTCGCGGTTGCCATTGCTGCATTACAAGCAGCTTCGCTTTCAAAATACACATTTTTAGAAAGTGTTACACACTTTCAAAAAACTTCATATTACTGTATTGATTTGGTGACAAGTGGTTGCTTCTCAAATCCCACCACCACCACGCACATCACTAATTGCCTGAGCCGTTTTTTTGAATTGTTTGAGAGGTACAGGTGTGGACCAGTAATCATTAACAGATTTTATTTGATGCACTTTTGATAGATGAATTCGCCCGGTACAGACTCCCCAATGCCTAACAACATCTGAACCTATATCGCTGCAGAATATATGTAGGTGGATTTTGTCCGACGCTGCCACATTTCTGCTCCAATGTTGAAGCGAAGCGTCTTCATGGGAGGTAGTTTTTTGGCTGTTCCAAGGACTCGCCAAAGGAAGATGGGAATCGGAAAATGAACACGCACGTGGCTGCTGACAAGATTCCTGGCCCGACATCCAGGTTTCCGGCGCCGTAAACTGGAGAGCTTTACTCCCATTGCAAAATATATATATTTTTTTGTGTTCTTGAATGGGGTCTGTTCTAAGTGTGCATGTCTATGCTCTCCTGGTTGCTGTGTTGACCCGAACACTGGGGTCCACTACCCTTCCCCCGACACTTAGCGCGCCCAGGAGAAGCATCCCACGCTTCGAAAGGGGTTATTTAGAAAATTAAAATACCGAAGCTCAAACAGGCAAAACCAATGTTTGTTGCCATTCGCAGAACTCCTTACCTCACTCACCAGGTCAAGTTCTCGAGCCATTGCTTCCCAGCCCTATCAGAAGCTAGCTTTCGTTTCATTGCCATGGCGGTTGTACACAGCATATGCTCCTCACCTCAACAAATACGTAGTTGCTGTATGCCGTGCTTTTAAGAGTGCCGCTGTATTTGTTTCTCTTTACATTCTCCACACCTTAGCTGACCTTAGCGCAATGAAGTTTCTTGAGTACACGCCTCTCGCGAGGTGAGCTGAAATAGCTGCGATGTTCCATTTAGGCTCCATTTTTCCCAATAAAAAAGCATTCGAACCTTCTATCTCGGATTTCACGCGCGTCTACTCTGGTTTCTGGACGCCATATTTCATCGCATCCGTTTCCTGGACTAAGGGATGCGAGCGGCTGACTTTGTAGTAGAAGTATTTCCATGGACATTAACACCTTCCACAGCGTCTGCCTTGTTGACGTTTCTTCTTGCGTCTTGACGACCCCTTTCTCGCTGTTGCTGTGTCTGCTCTTTTTGTTGGCGAGCATTTCATCTGTTTCCTTTCTTCTCTTGCGTCCCTCATTGGCTCGCTTGACGCTGTATCAATTCCCTCTCATCCCACCAGGCTTAATTCCTTTCTTTCACACCTTAACCTCCGCGACCACCAATTACAAGGCCTTCTTGAAGCGTACTCATGTACGTAGCTCAAGCTCCGTGGTACTTTACACTTAACTCAGGCCTCCTTGCTGTGTCATTCCATCCCTTCCCGTCGCTCTCTTTTTCCTTCGCACCACCCGCTCTTCTCAATATCCGCCCACCTCACAAGTCCTCTCGACGTTTTTTTTTCTTCTTCTTCTTATTTGCCCATGGTGCATTGCATCGATAATTCATATTTGAATTATTGCTTTGCTTGGGTCGCCTGACCTGGCGGTTTTGTTTAAAACACGTGGAAGCTGGTTGTTGAGTGCGTGTTTTTTCTTTTCTTTTTGTACTGCTTCCGCATGGCTGTTTTGTTGCCTGATGGCGGCCGACTAGGGCGCCGCAAACATTGTGTATTGTGCACGATACATGCATGGTGCATGGTGCATCACGCGTCATGTCTTGGTGTGGTTTGTCATGGCTTGAGCAGGTAAAGCAGCCGGGATCGACAAGAAGTTGTCAAGAAGCGTGGAGCAAGAGGTGCGTGCGGGAACACGGTCATTTGAGGCACGAAGGGCTTGAAGGTGTTTGACAATGGGCTGGACTGGAAGAGGCCAAGTTCCATGGAGAAGTAGTAGAAGTATTTCCATGGACATTAACACCTTAACGTGTGAGGGTGGGAGTTCGAGTGTGAGGGTGGGAGAGGGGGGATAGGGGGAAGGTTAAGAATAATGTTAAGGAAGGTTACCAGCTCAACTGCACATTCGTCTCTTTGCTTCACACGCTAATCTTTCCTCATTGTTTCCATGCATCTTCATTTCTGCCTCCCGTCGCTGGTTTGCGTAAGTACAGGTGGTCGATGCTCTCGCTGCCTCGCCCATGGAGCTAGCAGCCTCGCCTGTCGGCCCTCTCTCCACCTCTCAAAGGTGCTGTACCGTACTCTGCCACTCTCTCTCGACTTTGCTGCCTACTTGCGCGCTCACCCCCTTCCTGCGTCCCTGTTCGCATGATGTATTTCATTGCTTCCTCTGTGTCAGTGCCTGCTTGTAAACGTACCTTTTTTTTTTTTTTAATGTTTTTCATTGGCTTGTTGCAATGCCTTCTTTCCTCGCTTTCCTCCCCTTCCCCCACCCGCTCTCTTCGCCCCCTCCCTCTCTTCGCCCCCTCCCTCTGTTCTCTCCCCTCCCTCTCTCCTCTCTCTCGACCCCCCTGTCTCTTCCCCCCCTCTCCTTCTCACCCATCATGCATCAGTCGCAAGACCCTCGTGTACCTCATCCTCACACTCAACCACGTGTACCCTGACTACGACTTCAGGTAGGTAACGCTCTCTCCCTCCCTCCCTCGCTCCCTCTCTTGCTCCCACCCTCACTCCCTCTCTCCCTGTTTCTCCCTCCTTTTCCTCCTCCATCTGTCGCTCGTTCTCCCCTTCTTATCTCACTCCCTCTCTCCCACCTTCTCTCGCTCTATCTTGCTTCTTCTCCTATCTGGGCGTCGCATCAATCTGCAACTTTCTCTCTCTCCCAGTTTCCCGCTGTTCACCTGTCCCGTAAACACGCTTTTCTGTATCGTCTGATTCTTTCATCTGTCCCGTTGTCCTCATCTCGCATCCTCCCCTCCCTCCTACCCAACCCTTTCCCAAACCGATCCCTTCTCGCTCTCTCCCCATCTCTGCAAGCGTCCTCATCCGTCATCCTTGGCAACCCTCCCTGTCTTTTCTCTTTCCCTCCCACTCCCTCTCCTGCTCGCCACCACACCTGCAGCACGCTGCGGTCGCATCACTTCAGCAAGGAGAGCGGGCCAGGGGCAGTCAAGGACCCCATAGACCAGCTGCTGCGCGAAGCAGCCAAGGTACGCGCCTCTGCTTCCTGCCCACTTATTTTCCCACCTGCTCTTTTGTGCCCCCTCTGCTCTGTTGTCCCTCCCTTGCGCTGGTTCTCGTTCCCCAAGTCGCTTGTTTCCCCGTCCTGTCTGGTTATGTTTCCTGGACGGTTGTGTTCCGCTCTGGCCAGCTGTTTCTCCGTGGTCGGTCCGGCTGTGTCTTTCCTGATCAGTCCGGTTGTGCCTTTATTGGCCAGTTGTGTAACCTGCTGGCTAGTTGTGTTACCAGCTGGCCGGTTGTGTTAACAGCTGGCCGGTTGTGTTACCAGCTGGCCAGTTGCCTCTCCATTAGGCCAGATGAGTCATGTGAGCCAAGTTCAGAGCCAGTGTGCTGGCGTGCAGGGTGCAGGATGGACGAAGAGGGCAGCCCACTAGGTGATCAGGTCATTAGTTGATGGTCCAGAGGACTATGGGAGGGAGGCTGGGTTAAAGGAGTAAGACTGGGGGTTGGTGCTGTGGGGACGGAGTTGGGAGAGGGTAGGTGAGGACGGGGTAAGGATGTTGAGTCTTCCGCATGGGCAGTGCATGTTTAGGGCGTGCAATCGGATGTGGTGTGGTGTGGTGTGGTGTGGTGCAGCGTGTTGTGATGTGATGCGATGTGAGAGCCGGTAGCTCAGTGGCAAGAGATCCGGTGCATTCACTGGAGGGTCCCGGGTTCAATCCCCGGCCGGTTCATTTCCATCCTGGCATCCTCATGCGTCGCTCGTTGTTTCTGCGCACCCTAAGAGCCGTCAACTTATCATTCTCATAATCCCCCAACCAATTATCAGCCATTTTCTTGAATCCGGTCCAGGGGTTGGTTTGGGCTGGGATGGTGGGAGAAGGCCAAGGGTGTGGGTTTGCGTCTGTCGGTTTCTACTCTCTACGAGCAAACAGTCTTGAGGGACGGAGTGAGGGGGAGGAGGAAGTGGTTGGAGAGAAGTCTGCGCTGAGAAGGCCACAGCGTATCCGTGCATTATAAGACCCTCTCTGGCATATCATGATATGATTGGCTGCGCTGATATGGCCACGGCATATCCGTGCATTATAAGACTGATGGTCTGATTTTTTTTCTCCTGGTTGGAATACGCATGGAAGCCAAATCTTGAGATTGGTTTGAGAGGGAAAGGCAGTAGGTTCTGAATGGGCCATGGAATGATGGACGAGGAGAGCTAACACTGCACCACCTAAATGGTATTGCGTGCCAGTGACCTCCTGAGGTCAGAGCTGTAGTTCTGTGGTATACCCTGTGGGACTCTGTAATGTTGTCAAGGCTACAACTGTTGCACCTGCCTTGCCTGTCTGCCTGCCTGCCTGCCTGCCTGCCCGCAGGCCCACCCACCCACCCGTCTGCTCGCCTGCCTGGTGTTCGTTCAGTGCAGGGTTCATTCTTATTTTTACTCTGTTGCTCTGTTCTTGTTGTTTACAATATGCTTCCGCACCTTCTCTCACACCTCTCGCATTCTTCTCGCGCTTCTCGCATGCTTCGCTCCCCCCTTTCTCAATTGTGCATCATGAGCTTGTTTCTCGCATGCTTCTCGCGCTTCTCGCATGCTTGCTCCTTTCCCTTACTTTCCTCATCCCCTCATCCGCGCTTCATCCAACCCACCCGCCCCTCTCACCTTTTCAGCCATCCACCCACACCATTACACATGCACCACTCCATCAACTTTCTTGCAATGTATTAAATGCATCCCATGGCTTGGCATGGCATGGCGTGGTGCAACATGCCATGGTGTGTTGGTGCACAGCTATGGGAGGAGGAGATGGGCAGTGACGTGGCCTTTGCTGACGCCCTCTGGTCCTCCATAGACGATGTGAGCCCTGCACTGTCTGTCTAGTGCAGTGACTTTCCCTCATCATCATTCCGTTTATAGAAAAGTGAATAGTTTATATATACTCTTTTGTGTGTGTAACACAACTCAGCCACCGTGCTTAAGATTGGTACCCACGCTCTTTGCAGTGGATCTGCATGGTAAAAAAGGGAGGAAAGAGGGGTTGGGGAAGCAAGGTCTGTCCATATGGCTTCGGATGTCACTGCTGGGCTGACCGTTGCCTCACTGTGGAGCATGATATTGCCCCTTGCTGTGTTACCCTGCAAGTGATTGTTGAGCATTATTAGTCGGGGGGGTTGCATGGTTGTCCTGCTGCTCCTGCTGTTGCGCTGCTGCTTCTGCTACTCGTGACGTGTCTTGCTATATCGCCTGGTGTGCATGCGCATGTGCATGTGAATGTGGATATGTGTATGCATGTGCG
Source organism: Closterium sp. Yama58-4 (assembly GCA_947470075.1). Taxonomy (NCBI): domain Eukaryota; kingdom Viridiplantae; phylum Streptophyta; class Zygnematophyceae; order Desmidiales; family Closteriaceae; genus Closterium; species Closterium sp. Yama58-4. Next base: position 801,115 of record CANIUD010000851.1, on the reverse strand, counting down.
TGAAAATGTGGATGTCCGTGTGTGTGTGTGTGTGTGTGTGTGTGTGTGTGTGTGTGTGTGTGTGTGTGCACGTTTGCATGTGCGTGTGCATGCCCCACTGCAGGTGATACAGCTGAGCGAGTGCGACGTGTACAGTTACCAACCCGACGTTGACACTGACATATTCACTGACAGCAACAGCATGTCAGTCTACAGAACCCTTCATTTGACACATCATGCCCACCCCACCCCTGCTTCCGCTGATTTCCCTCTCGTCCTCTCTCTCACCCTCCATTTCCCCCTTTTTCCCTTCTCGCTCGCGCTCTTTCGTCCTTCATTTGCCCGTACTCTCACCTTGACCTTTTTTCATTCGTCTCAACTCTTCTTTTAGTATTTCTTTTTCCTTATTTCACCCTAAGATCTCCTGGTTCCTCCACTGTGTTTGCTCGTGCGCCCTGCAGATGGTCCTTCAACTACTTCTTCTACAACCGCAAGCTCAAGCGGGTCCTCTACTTCACCTGTCGCTGTCGCAGGTGCGCTTGCCCACTGCCCTCGCTACCACCTTCACTGATACCTGCGTAGGTCCACTCAGATCTGCTTGTGTCTGCATGGATTTTCTTGGATGTTGTTGGATGTGCTTCTGTTTCTCTGCCTCGCCACCATGCCCGTTATCTCTCTCTCTCGACTGGAGTGTCGTTGCTCCACCCTTTTCCATGTTCCTATGTTGCTGCGTATCCTCTCTGCAGCTTGGCTTCTCCACTCCCTCATGCTCTACCTGCTCGTTTCTCCATGGTGCTCTTTCCCATGTGTTCTCCCCCAATGCGCATGTACTGTCACGTCTTGCCATGCCATACCATGCCATGCCATGCCATACCATGCCATGCCATGCCATACCATGCCATGCCATGCCATGCCATGCCACACCATGCCACACCATGCCACACCATGCCACACCATGCCACGATGCTGCACGCATGTGCCCTGGCAGCAAGGTGGGAGCAGAGGACTCATCATCAGAGGAAGGGGAGAGCATCGGAGACTATGCAGACATGGCAGCCGATATGGACCTCTAGCTCCCTTCACACTTGCTTTGCTGTGTCACGTATTCTGTCATATACCGTGTCACTTGTGGTGATGCCGGCACCCTGAGGAGCATTGCTACTCTGCTGCCCTTCGCCGCCTGCGGCTGCTGCTGCTGTTGCTGTTTCAATGTGTCACTTCACTATGCTTGCTGCAAAGCCGTATGGAGTTTATATCCTCCCGGCCCTTTGTCAACTGCAGCACACTCACCACACCAAGCCATGACCTTGTGGGTGGGGGGCCATCTTTCAACGGGGCTGTGATGGTGGTTCCTGCTGAGTCTTAAATCATGGAATGCAATGCAGTGAGACTATTCTATGCAATGTGACCATGCAAGGTCGCAATGTGATGCATTGTGCATCCAGCATGGCCTTCACTTGTCAGTACCGGCACTGGTACTAGTGCTGCTGTTTTCATGCTGTCTGGAACTCCTGTGCCAGTGATAACCTTATAACTGTACAGACTAGTGTTTTCACTGCATTGCCTCTGTTACATATTTGCGCAGCACGGCAGTTGCCTCCTGGCTGGTAGACGATGTTAGAACACATGCTGTACACTATCACATGTTGCTGCAGCCCGCATCCTATCATCATGTGTTACTTCAGCACTCACACTGGGGTAACATGTCAGCTGTCATGATTAGTATGGAAAACACTCACACTGCAACTATCGCTAAGCCCTAATGGTCTCTTCAATGTACTGCCTACGCACTTTATACACCGAATGAAATGGTGAACTGGCTATATCTAAAGACTTTGGTTGCTTCTGCCACTGGCCACTTCTCTCTGTGCAAGACGTGAAGTATGTGTGCAGAGCTTGCACATGTATCATTCCATCCACCACACCACCTTCTTTGCCCTTGGCAGCACTCATACCATACCGTCTTTGCCCCAGGCCCCTCTCGCAGCAACAATGAGATATCCCAGCACTCGCAGCAGCGCTGCAGCCACGGCGAGAGCAGCAGCTTCGAGACATCTCACACCCCCCTTCATGCAAACTGTCCAGGTCCGGGACCCCAGGCCCCTCTCGCAGCAACAATGAGATATCCCAGCACTCGCAGCAGCGCTGCAGCCACGGCGAGAGCAGCAGCAGCAGCCTGCCATGACCCCACCACACTCCACTGCATGGCTGATGTGAATGCACACCGCACCGGCAACCACACTCCCATGAACCTGCAGCGAGGGAGGGAGACGGAATGGGAAGGTGGGGGGGAAGATGGGGAACCGTGGACAAGGGCAGGGTGTGATGATACTGGGGGAGCATGGTGGGAAGGGGTGAAAGCAGTTACATTCAGAAAGCAACGCGGAATTTCAAACAAGCTCATCCATCCATCCATCCATCCATCCATCCATCCATCCATCCATCCATCCACCCATTCACTCATAGATCCATCCAAGAGACTTCTGAGTCGACTCAGAAGTCATCTTGTCATCCCACTCACTGGTTGCTGACGGCTCCTGCCAGCAGCCCCTTGACAGCCCACTGCAGGAAGCTGAGCCACTGCAGCCACGCCCTCACTCCCCCACTGCGCGCTGCTGGCACCACCGGCACCAGCGTTGCAAAGTACGCTGCTAGGCACAGCACCAGGGCAGCCTGGGTACGGCGGAAGGGCAGGTAGTGGGGGGGGGGGAGGGGACACGGAGAAGCAGGTAAGGGGAACATGGGGGAGGGCTGTTGGGGCGCCTCTAGAGGCGCTGAAGGAACCACCGACACCAGCGCTGCTATAGTACGCAGCGAGGCACAGCACCAAGGCGGCAGTGGTGCGGGCATGTTGGGAGGGAGGGAACAGAGAGGGTCAGGGGCGAAGCAGGGGTAAGGTCAATGGTGTAGTGCTAGTTACCTGGGGAAAAGAACCTGGGGTAGTGCCTGAACCTGGGGAAGAGAAGAGAACCTTATTGCTAGTTACCTGTTTTGTGCTGAGCTGCAACCAATGCATCTGTGAGCAGGGCGAAACGCTAGGCAAGTTGGGCCACGTGCAACTGACAGCTAGGCAGCGAGCAACAGCTGACAAGGTGGGTGAGGAGAGCAACAGACAAGGCCTACCATTGCTGCTCTGCGGCGGGAGAGGAAGCTGAGAAGAAACGTGTGCAGGCCAGAGGAGCAGAGCACAAGGCAGAGAGCCACCGCCAGCGACGGGCCAAAGGAGGAGAGAATGGCGGAGAAGGGGAAGAAGAGGAGGAGCGGCGGGAGGAGCAGCAGCGGGAGGAGGGCGAGGAGGAGCGTGGAGAGGAGGTCAGCTGCGAGGAAAGGGAGGATGGGCGGGATGTTGAGCGCGGAGGCGATGGGTGCTATGCTGGTGATGGCGAGGAGCGGCGAGGCGAGGGGCACGAGCACCGAGGAGAGCACTGCAGGGGGGGAGGGGGTGGGGGGTGAATGGGGAGAATGATGGGGATGAAGGCGTGAGACTAACCAAGGGGGGAGGGGAACAAGGGGCTTGGGGGCAAAAGGGTATGGGGAATGGCAGAAGCGGGTGAACAAAGAAGACATTAGGGATGGTGTAATTAAGAGGGGTTGGGGCAGCATGCAGCAGGTTAGAGTGTGCTGCGTGCAAGTGACGAGAGAGCACCATACCGAGAACAAGGCAGAGATCTGCCGTGGGTTGGAGGAGGGCGGAGGGAGAGGGGAGCGAGGTGAGCAGCAGCGACCAGAGTGCAGCGAGGGCGAGAGCGGCCGCAAGCGCAAGGAGGAAAGCTGAGAGGATGAAGGGCGTCGCACGGGAGTACTCCCTCACAGCCCTGACGGCCGGGATGGTGGGGATGGTGCGGAGGGGATAGTGGGGATGGTGAGGAGGGGATAGTGGGAGGTTTTGAAGAGAGGAGGACACACATACACAATCACACACACACACACACACACACACACACACACACACACACACACACACACACACACACACACACACACACACACACACACACACACACACACACACACACACACACTCCGTGGCCAGGACCACCCCACACTATGTGAAAAAGGCGCGACGCGATAAAAGTGTTGCTTTCAGACGTCTCAAAAACAACCCGGCCAGGACCGCCCCACACTATGCGAAGAAGGCACATCAAGAATCATCTCACCCACCCCGTCCATCTAACTCACCTGCCCAGCACCGCCCAGAACTGCCGGCCTGCTCCTCTCCTCGTCCGATCCGACAGATCCTTCACCCGCCGCCACGACAGCAGCGCCCTCGCCCTCTCCCTCTGCACCACCGCCTGCCACCGCACCTCCTCCAACCCCTCCCTCACCACCTCCCCCACCACCATCCCCACGCTCTCCAGCACCCCGCGCGGCGCCCCCCATCTCCCCGCTCCTTCCCCCTTCCCCCCTGCGCCCTCCTTCCCGTCCCTGTCTCGCCCTGTTAACTCATTCCCCTTGTTCTCCTTGCCACTGGCATTGTTGTTATTGTTGTTATGGTTGTTGTTGCTATCTAAGAAGAATTCTAAGGGAATGCCACCCAACAGGTTGGTGAGGCCTGTCGCGGAGCGAGAGCGAGTATGCGAGCGTGCACGGGCAGAGCGAGAGGATGCGCGCGACGGGGTGTAAGAGGGTGCCTGCGACGGCGCCTGCGAGGGAGTGCGAGAGATCGTGCGGGAGATTGTGCGAGAGTGAGAGTGTGAGGAGGACCAAGCGCGAGACTGAGTGTGGGAGTAACTGCTCGCCCTACATTCTTCCTCCTCCATACTATCTGCCCTCCCCACACTGCCCATTCCCTCCCCCTCATACCCCCTCCTGCTGCTCCTCCTCTCTCCCCACCTTCACAGCAGCTCCCATCGCGACCATTACCAGGCTCAGACACACCTACTGCCGCTCCCTCCTCCCCCATCTCCCCTTCCTGCTGCTGTTGTTGCTGCAAGGCGTTCTGTCCGCACGACAGCCCATAACATCCCACAGACGCTACCTCATCAGAGCCAGATGACAAATCACATGGCAATTCCCTCACGGTACCCACTCCTCCACCTCCTCCCTCTCTCTCCCTTTCCGCCAACTCTCCCCGCTCACCGCCTTCCATAACTCCCCCTCTTCCTCCCTCCCCCTCCCCTCTCTCCCTCTCCCCTTCTGAGAGCCCCTGCCCCTCCGCTCCTCTCCAGCCTTCCCCCATCTCCACCTCCCCTCCTCCCTCCTCGTCTCTCGCACCCCCCCACTCACTCTCCCCCGCACCTCCCCCACTAGCCCTCTCAAACGACTGGTGAACACTCGACAGCCGCCCTTCACTCTCCCCCCCAAACCCTCCCCCATGTCCCCCCACTCTCGCCCCGCCAAGCCCATTCACCAGCAGCAGCGGCGCACTCTTCAGAGCCCTCTTCCCCCCCACTCCATCCCTCCCTCCGCCTGCCCCCCCTCCTTGCCCAAACCCGCTCCCTGCCCCTGCAACCACCGCAACTGCCACCGTAGCAGCCCCTCTCTGGTCCCTCTCCTTCTCCTCCCTCTCCGCCCAATATGGGTCATCAGACCCTCGTGTGTACACCCCTCCTCTCCCTGCTGACAGCAATCCCGATAAATGCCTCCGCCCCCCGCTGCTCCCGCTGTTCCTCCGCCTTACTCTCCTGCTGCTACTACCGCTCCCCACCCGCCGCCACAAATCCACTGCTCTCCCTCCCGTTCCTCCCCCTCCCCCTCCTCCGAACCCCCTTCTCTCTGTCCGTCCTCCCAGCCTATCCCATGCCGGACTTAAAATGAAACCCCTTCCCCCAACCCCACCACCACCACCACCACCACCACCACCCCCACCACCACGACCACCAGCACCCCCAGCATAACCCCCTCTTCCCAGCTCCCCACGATCTGAATCCTCCTCCTCCTCCTCCCCTCCCATTCCCCCCCCCTCCCTCTCATCATCCTCCTCTCCCTCCCCCTCCCCGTCCCCCATCCCCACCACCACCTCCCCATCCTCTCCCTCTCCCCTCCCCTCCTCCGACCCCCACTCCCCCTCCCCCTCCCCCACCTCCCTCCCCCGCCCCGTCCCGGACCTCTCCTGCCACACCAGCGCCAGGCCAGCCGGCGTGAGGTTCGGCAGAGCGTCGGACTTCTCCGAGCCTCGCAGCACATCCAAATAGTAATCCACAGGGTCGGCCCGGTCCGGAAGCAGGAACCCCAAACCCTCGAAATGGCTCTGAACGTTGTCCACGCACCCGTGAAACGCCGTCGCGCCAGCAGCGGTGAGCAGAATCGCGTCGTGAAACGCCTGGAACGTTTTGAAGCTCGGCCGCGCCGCCGCCACCGCCACCGCCGCCCCTCTAGACGCCTCCTGCAGCAGCACGCGCACGAGCGTGCGCGTGCCCTCCTCACTCAACGCATCAAACGGCTCATCTAGCAGCAAAAGCGACGGCTCTGATACCAACTCAGCAGCTACTAAGACCAGCTGCCTCTGTTCCCCTGTCAACCCCCACCCGGCCACCTGCCACTGCTGCTGCTCCCCCACCCCCCGCACCCCGCCTCTCCCATCCGCCACTAGCAAATCCACCAAATGATCTCCTCCCAGCCCTTCCTCCCTCTCCCTCGCCCTCCCCACTCCTCCCCACTTGGCACCGACAGCAGCAGCAGCCGCTGCCGGCCCTCCGCCTCCCCACCCCCTCCTGCTGCAACCACCGGTATCCCCCATGCCGAACCCCGACCCAAAGAGGGGCAGGGAGGCGGGAGAAGCGGAGGTGGAGGCGGGAGGGGGAGGGGGGCCGAGGAGGCGGTGGCGGCAGGAGTCGAGACCCAGGCCCATGAGCGTTCGCTCTATGATCAGCCGCCTCTCACTCGCTGCCATGCTTGCTGGTAACCTGTGGTATGAGAGGAGGAGCAGGAGCAGGAGCAGGAGCAGGAGGAGGAGCAGAGCAAATGAAGTGATTTTATTATCAGTGAAAGTGATGAGAATAAACGGCAGTTGAGCAGGATCAACGGCTGGCCAGCAAAGCAGCTACTGAGCGGTGAGGTGCGGTGCGGTGCATTGTGGTCAGGCACCAGCACACGTTAGAACATGTGAGAGACGAAGGAGAGAGGGAGTGGGAGACTGGGAGTCACAAACCGCATGTGTGCATGCAGGGAGGGGTGCTTGTCAACTGTGAAGAAAGGGCATGGCAGGGGCGAGCTTTTGAGGGGCCTCAAAAGAGTGAGAGAGTGATAGTGGGAGAGTGAGAGAGTGGGAGAGTGGGAGAGAGGGAGAGTGGGAGAGAGGGAGAGTGGGAGTCACATACTGCATGTGGGCGTGCAGAGAGAGGTACTCGTCGACAGTGAGAAACGGGCCGGGCAGCGGCGAGCCCGCACACACATAGGATCATGTGGGAGAGGACGAAGGAGAAGGAGGTGGAGAAGGAGATAGGGAATGGGAGAGTGGAGGAGTGGGAGTCACATACCGCATGTGGGCGTGCAGCGAGAGGTACTCGTCCACTGTGAGGAAGGCGCAGGGCAGCGGCGAGCCCGCACACACGTAGCCTATGAGCGCACGGTACGACGCCATGGCTGCCGGCGTGCCCTCCACTGCTATGTGCCCGCCCACCACCACGCTGCTCGTTTGCTGGCCTGACAGCACCTGCAGCAGCGCGCTCCTCCCCGCCGTGGGACCCAGCACAGACGTCACTCTCCCTGGGTGCAGCTTCGCATGCAGACACGTCACCGCTAGAGGGGTGGTGCTGGTGGTGGTGGAGGGGTGGCGCAAGGAGGGAGTAGAAGAGGAGGAGGCGGAGGTGGAGGAGGTGGAGGGGAGGGAGCGGGGGTGGGGAGTGGGCAGGGCGGCGGGCATGGCAATGGAGACGTTGACCAGGTCAACACGCAGCATGCGCCTCATTTGACCCTGGCCGCATGGGAACGAACACGCATGGGGAGCAGGGGCGGGAGGGAGAGAGAGAGGGGGGGTGAAAAGGGTGGTGGGTGGGGTAGAGTGATGCCTGAATGGTGGGAGAGGGAGAGTAGGTAGAATGACAGGGAGAAGAAGAGAGGGAGAAGAGAGGGAGTACAGCAGGCGCGAGCGAGCAGTCGTAAAACTGCTCTTTTTACCTGCAGCAGTCCACTGGCGCCACAGCTAACCGCTTCGTTAAAAAGCTCTTCTAGAGACCCCGGCTCCGCGCCTCCCCCCGCGCCCCGCCGCTTCTCCGCCTCCAGCTGCGCGTATGCGCTCTGTAGACACGCCACTCTCCTCCCCCGCTCCTCATTCTCCCCCCCCGCGCTCCCCCCTTTCCACCTGCGCCCCTTCCGCGTCCCAGCGCCATCCCACGCGTCGTCCTCCCCTCCGCTTACCCCCGCGTCCCACCCCACCGCCCGCTTCTCCTCCCCTCCGCCTCCGCTCGTCCCCGCGCCACCCCCTCCCGCTCCGCCTCCGCCAAACCCGCCGATCCCCGCGCCTCTCCTTCCGCCTCCGCCCCCGTACCTTCTTCCCGCGCCCTCCCCCGCCGCTCCGCCGCCGCCGTCGCGGAGGTCGTGCGCGGAGCACCCCATCATGTTGTTCTGAAACTCGACCAGGCGGAGAAATTCGTCCGGGCTGGGCGCGGAAGACGCGGACGCGAACGCCGCCTCTAATCCGGGGAAGCGCAGGCGGAGGCTGTGCGCGCCTAGCCCTCCCCCGTGCGCCCACGACCCCTCCTCCGCCTGCTCTCCGCCCTCCGCCTTGCCCCACTCCGCCCCGCTCGACCCTTCCCCCGCATCTCCGCCTACTCCGCCTTCCGCCCTGTGCGCCTGGATATCCCCCCCACCGGAGGGGAAGGGAACCGCGGGAGGGGCGGAGCCAAGCGCGTGTGGGGGGAAGAGGGCGGGCTGACTAGGGGTGGTCTGGGGGGTGGTGGGGGAGAAAGGTGTTGCGGCGGGGAGCGGGAATGGAGTTACCGCTGCTTCAAGGCCTGACAGATCGGCTGCTGCTGCTGCTGTTGCTGCTGCTGCTGCGGAAGACACAGGGACAGAGACAGCTGCAGGAGCAGATCCGGAAGCAGGCGACACTGCAGGTGCAAACGGGTCCAGTAATAACGAGTCCGTACCACCTGCAGCCCCTGCACCCACGACACCCACGCTCCCATCAGCACCGGGTGCCGCCACAGCAGCGGCCAAGCCTGGGTCTAGGAGGACAGGGTTGGGACTCGTTAGCTGCTCTAACCCCCCTGCTAGCACCTCCCTGCCGACGGCGCTGCTCTCTACCAGCGCAGGCAGTCCGCCCACAGGCGCTGCAGCTCCTGTCTCTCCTCTCATTCCCTCTGCGCTTTCCGTTCTCCCCGCCCCTTCCGCCCCGCATCCTGTCATATCTACTGCCACAGCTTCCCCTCCGCCGTCCCCCAACAACCCCCCCTGCATCCCCACCACCACCGCTCCCCCAACACCCCCCGTCCCCCGCTCTCCTCCCCCCTCCCCGCCGCCCCCCGCGATGCCCACATACGGTCGTTCCCCCTCCTCCGCCCGCTCCCCCTCGTTTGCCTTCCCCGCGCCCGCGTGGCTGGCGCGCGCGGGGAGGGCGGAGTGCGGGGGGTGCGCGCGGTGGACGGGGGGAGTGGAGTGGAGGGAGGCGCAGGGGGGTTGGCATTCCGTGAAGGAGAAGGAGGAGGTGCGCGAAGAGGCGCGCGACTCCAGCAAATCCGGGTGCGACAGCGGCTGGGGGGAGGGGAAAGAGGGGGGCGAGGAGTGAGCGGGAGCGGGAGGGGGAGGGGAAGGAGGTGGAGCGGGAAGGGGGGACGGGGGGAGGTTTAGAGAGTATGGGGGAAGGGGGGGAAGAGTGGGAGGGGAGGAGGACGGCGGAGGGTAGAGAGGATTGAAGTCATGGAAGCGGGGAAGGAAGTGGGGAAGGTGATGGAAGAAAGAGAGGTGACGGGACGAGAGGAGAGGGGAGGAGAGGAGAGGAGAAGAGAGGAGAGGAGAGGAGAGGAGAGGAGAGGAGAAGAGAGGAGAGGAGAGGAGAGGAGAGGAGAGGAGAGGAGAGGGGACAGGAGAACGGCATAGAGTGAAGACTGCACAAGGCAGAGATAGTCAGAGAAAGGGCAGAGCAGAGCAGATCAGAGCGGAGCGGAGCGGAGCACTCACCACGAACGCATGGTGAACGCGGCACCCCAGGAACGCAAGCTTCGCCCCACACACCCTCCTCACAGGCGCTCCAACCAGCGCCACCACCCGCCTCCACCACACTGCACCCACTCCCACCGCACCAGAACCAACTCCCCCCTCGCCACCAGCAGAGTCGCCGCAAACCCTCGCCTCCCCTCCTGCTCCCATTCTCCCTCCGCCCCTCCCCTCTCCCCACCGTTTCCCCCCCCAGCGGTTGGGCCCCGCGCCCCCCATGCCCCTGCCCGCCATCCCCCTGCCGTGGAGGCGGGGGGAGGGCAGCAGGCGGTGGGGGGAGCGCGCTTCCGCCGCTGCTCTGCGCGCCCGCTCAAGGGGGCGCACGGAGAGGAGGAAGCATGGGGGGAGGAGAAGCGCCAACACCAAGGTCAAGATCTGGGGGGGAGAGAGACGAGGGAGAAAGGGGCAGAGAGCGGGGCAGCATTGGGAAGAGTGGAAATAAGGGGGAAGTGGAAACTGAGGTGGGGAACATGAGGGGTAAGTGGGGTTAAGGGGACGAGGAGGGAACAGGTGGGGGAGTGGTAAGTAGAAGGATGGATGGAAGAGGGATGACGTGGGTATGGTGGCGGTGGAGCATGACGGCATGGCATGGCATGGCTTGATGGCATGGCTTGATGGCATGATGGCATGGCATGATGGCATGGCATGGAATGGCACAAGGCGCTCTTACAGTGAGACAGAGGGCGAGGACGAACTGATCCGGGGACTGCATCTGACTGCCCATGGTGACGCCTGGTGGGGCGCAGAGCGGTGCAGAGAGATGGGAAACAATCAGGCGAGAGAATCGCAGAACAAGACCACAAGAGAAAGTAGCGCAAGGACCGCTTGAGTGAGAAAGAGAGAGATACACGAACACGAGCAAGGGAGCAGTGGGATTCGAGCAACGGAAAAAGAGAGAGAAACACACAAGCGGCAGACAAAGCGTAGCAGCGGGAAAGAGGCAAGAAGAGGGGGAAAGGCATGTGGGAAGCAAGGGAAAGGTGCGGCGACAAGCAAAGGAGGCGGGGAATGGAAAGAGGGCTGCAGTTTGGAAGGACGAGGCAGGAGAGAGGGCACTCACGGGTTGGGGCAACGGAACCAGCTGGACAGATGTGCCTGGTGCATGCCACGTGTCACATGCCCCACGCAACACCACATGCAACGTGCCACGTGTATGGTGAGGTGGCGCACAGAGGAGGGGGAGGAAGGAAAGGGGTTGGTTGGGAGGGAATTCAGCAGCAGGAGGAGTGGGGACCAGAGTATCAGAATGGTTTCTGAAAATTCCAGATTGATTAACTTGGAGGTAGGGAGCAAGTCGGGACGATACGAGGAGGGTTGCAGCAGAGAAAACGTGGTGCAGGTTGGAAGGGGGAGGAGGGGGGGAGGGGGAGGCGGAAGAGGGGGAAAAAAGGGGGCGGAAGTGGGGAGGGACAGGGGCGTGTGCGCACATGCACTTAAACCACCCACCTGCATGATCTACATGCACTTGAACCATCCATTCATCGCGGCAAGGCATGACACTCACCTGGGCGGGCACGGCTTGAGAGTGGCGGCATCAGGGCAGAAGTACCCCTCGGGGCACGCCAGCACAGGCAGCCAGGATGAGTAGGACGGCGCAGCAGCCGCTGCAGCAGCAGCAGAAGCAGCAGCAGACGAAGAAACAGCAGATGAGGTAGCAGAGGACGCGGAAGAGAGAGAGGGCCCGGAGGAAGGCGAGAAGGGGAGGGAGGAGCCGTTGTAGGCGCGCAAGGGGGGGGTGCCCCCCACGGGGTGCGCGGGCACTGCGCCCCACTGGTCCGCTCCCCCGCACTGCGGGCGGCTCATGCGCGTGGTGGAGCGCAGCACGGGCGGGTAGGAGTACCTGGGGGAGGGGGGGGGGAAGCGCAGGGAGAGAGGGACGGGACGAGTGGGAGGGAAGGGATACGAGCGTGGGTGGGAAGAAGCAGGAGCTGCTGTTGGTCGGAGGGAGGGTTAACGCAAGCCACGCCGCATGCCGATTGGAAGAGATGCAGCAACGAAAAAGAAGAAGGGAAAGCAAAAATCAGCAAAGGAGAAAGGAGAAGCAAACAATTGAGAAGGAATGGTTCATGGCAGAGCAGAGCAGAGCAGAGCAGAGCAGAGCAGAGCAGAGCAGAGCAGAGCAGAGCAGAGCAGAGCAGAGCACAGCACAGCACAGCAGAGCAGAGCAGAGCAGAGCAGAGCAGAGCAGAGCAGAGCAGAGCAGAGCAGAGCAGAGCAGAGCAGAGCAGAGCAGAGCAGAGCAGGAGCCTCACGGGGTGCAGGAGAAGCCTCGAGGCGTCACTGGCGACGGGCAGAACGACCCCGCGGGGCATGCTGGGCGCGCGGAGCGCAGGGGATGCGGAAGGTCGGGTGAGAGGAGGATGGGGGCAGGGCAGGGGAGCAAAGCGGGTGGAAGACGTGGAAGAAATAAGACTCAAGGGAGAAATCAACGGCAATGTTCCGATTCTGAGAGGCATTTGTGAGACATTTGAGCCAACTGCGATCTGCATGGGCGAACAACGGGGCTCAGCCAAGCTCTTACGTATCATGCACGCAAGCCCCGCGGGGCAGAAGAACCCCGCGCAGCAGGCGGACGGCGGGTCCTCGCGCGGAGGCCCTGGCGGAAGCTCGCGGCGAGCGAGTGCGACGGACCCGGACTCGTACGCGAAGATCCACGCCAGGGGGGAAGAGAACGACCCCGCGGAGGCGGAAGGGGGGACCGCGGGGAAGGCGGAGCGTTTGGATTTAGCGGAGGGGGAAGCGAATGTGGTGTTAAGAGTAGGTGCGGTGATGGGGCTAGCGAAGCCTGGGAGGCATCCTAGCAGCGGCGAGGAGCTATTGCAGTTGACGGGGTCTAACAGGCTATCCTCGGTTCTCCCGCTCCAGATCCCGCCATCATCCCTCGTCCCTCCGCTGCCGCTGCCGCTGCTGCCGCTGCTGCTGCTGCTGCTGCTGGTAACTTGCTGCGAGGGGTCTGTCCCGCCTGTCTGCGCGTTGAGTGATCGCACGAACGCCGCGAGTTCCCCTGACGAGCATACGCGGCGGCGCAAGTCGCCTGGCGGAACCGCGGGAGCGGGAGGGGGTGGGAGACGGGGGAGCGGCGGGAGAGGAGTGGCGGGGCGTTGGGATGAATTTAGAGAGGGGGGAAGTTGGCGCGCGAGCATGCGGGATCAACGTGGAAAGTGAAGGGAGAAGGGGAGGGCCGGGGTTGGTTGGGAAGGAAGTGGTAACACGGGAGAGGCAAAACCGCCATGCCTGCAGCTCACCTTTCTTTTCGCACGCCGCCACCGTCGCGGCGGAATCTGCGGTGCGCACGGGGAAGGTGCGCTGCGCCTCCGCCGACCTGCAACGGACGGATCGTGGGCAAGGAGCGCAAGCAGCGGAGACGCCGATGGAAAGGGAGGGCGGAAGGCCGGGGCGGGGAGGAGTGGGGAGGTGGAGGGGAAGAGACGGGGCGGGAAGGTAGGGCGAGGGAAAGGGGAGGGGGGAAGTGTGTGGGGGGGAAAGGAGAGGGGGAAAGATGCAGAAAATTTTCAACGAATCCTTTCTCATAGGTGCATGCAAATAAGCTCTAAAAAGGCACGGTGCGTGCCGTCAACATACCACAATAGAATATAAAAGAGGAAGGAGCTTTCCGTTTACTATCAAGGCCAGAGTCTACTAGAGTACCAGGGCTGGCAGCTACATCGACAAGAACGAGACAGGAGTCGAAAAGCATCAGCGAGGGAGGGGGAGGGAGGTGGGCGGATATCTTTCCTTTGCAGCAATTGGCTGAAAATTCATGGGGAGGCGGGGGTGAGGAAGGGAGGGGATGGAGAGATGGGGAACGGGAGGGGCATCGAGTCCAAAAGAGCGGTGCATACGGGTCGGCGATGCATCCCGGATGGCCGTCAGCAAGGGCCTCCACTAATCGCAATCCCAGAAGCTCTAGGGCGTCCGCTGCTAGTATCTGCTCCGCCGCTCCCGCTGCCGGTGCTGCTGCTGCTGCTGGTGCCGACGCTACCGCAGCTGCTGACGGCGCCGGCCGTGCCACTGTCGCTGCTTCCGCCAGGCCTAGACGCGGCAAGGCTCTGGCGCTTATTCCGGCTCCTAATGGTTCCCATGAGCTCGGGCTGGTAAATTGTGGGAGCGACGACGAGAGGAGGGCGAGGAGGAGGGTGTACGGGAGTAACGACGCGCTTGGAGTACGAACTTGGCGAAATGCCATGGCGAAATCGAGCGAAATTTAGCGGGAGGTCGGAGCGGTAGGTGGCGATATCACTCCGGCCATCGCGGTTGAAAACGCAGAGGACGAGAGGGAAGAAGCTTCTGAATGAGTACGGGCTATCTAAGCGTTTGAGTTTTGCTCACACTGCCAAATACTTTCGTCAAAAGCACAAGACGAGATAAGATCTCTAAAACACCGTCGGGCTGGCCAAAGAGCGATAAAAGCCCAACCGCTCTCATGCAAACCGTCTTCCTAAAGCTGACTGGCGCCACTAACGATACCGCTGGCGCTCGATGGTTAGAAAGTGTTACAGATCCCGGAAGCGTATGAAGGAAAACATGGAAGAAAGCTTGTGTAGAATAGACGGCTACCACTGCTCGATTTGCGTTATCCTATGGACGGATTGACGGAACGAGGCGAAGACGGAATCTGCGGAACACCTGAAGCTAATCCAAGGGCTGGTCAGGCAGCCGGACCAGGAGTGAAAATTCTCTAGTACACCAAGATGATCCTAAGGGAGATCGAGCTCACCGAGCTAGGCCAAGGGGATTCTGCAAGTGAGTGCTCTTGTTGGGTCTGTTCCCTGAACACTCTCGAAAACAACCTAGTGCCTTGCCTCCGACACACTGGATGGTGGAGGCCGAAAGGGGCTGGATGGTGCAGGGGGCGTTGGGTCATATGTGGTCTTTGGATGGGTTGGGTCTGGTTGGGTAAGGGAAGAAGAGGCGAGTGGGTAGGAAGAGGGGGTGCAACTTTGAGTATGACCAGACCAGGCTAGACTTGAGTATCTGGGTCAGAGAAAGGTCCCGCCCTGAGCATCTGGCTGAATTGTTTTGCAGGCATGAGCTCCACCAGGCGACAGAACAGGAAGAACCAAGCGAACTGCTGCAATTCGCGGTCGGAAAAGAGTCTGTATATCGAGCCCTTGACTGGTGTCGAGCTGCCCCTACTCGTCATTGTCACATCAACAAATCGAGTTACCATCATGGACGGTAGAAACGTCATTAGGTTGAAAGAGGGACGGTCCCGATGTGAGATCGACCTCACCTGACCGCGCAACTGAAGGCTCCTGACACTAAGCCGTGACGCCTTTGACAGAAATTGGGTACTCGCGCCGCGTCGTGGAGAGGCCACCAGACGAATGCAACACATCAATTTCAGACACGTTCTTTTATCGAGCCCCGCAGCCATTTCTATTGTCAGAGCCGACATGGTTTTGTCTAGAAAACAGCTCCCTACAGTAAAATTTGTGTCTTTTTTTCCTGCGTTCATCTATTTCGCTATGCCTCATCACATGGAGCACATGGCGGATTTTAACGCTTTTCACATTTCAGAGGAAATTATATGAGTTAAACTGATGCATATAGAATATTGATACCGCTATCAATGTTTACTATGTAGAAAAGGGATAATATAAGTGGTATTCTTACATGTGAAACAGAAACCTTATACTTTTCTCTCCCTAGCTAGTTGCAGATTATAGTGCGCTTTCACAGACAAAATTATAACTTGACTGAGATACACAGAAATGGAGAACTTGTGTCACGGATTCTCAGGATCCTCGTCCAGCGTGGCTTTCCTATCCAGGGGGTTGCCCCATCGGCATCGGTCAGGTGCTTCCCGCCAAATCTCCACGTCATGCGATGTCGTCAGACAAAGGCTTTCCACCGGATCCCGACTTGTTGACTGTCAGCTTCGGGAACAGCATCCATCAGCATCCCATCCAGCTCACTCTCAAATGATCAGGATTCAGGAATCTCGGTCTCCCAACCAGCCTGCTTGAAATTCACACTTCTAGGCCACATTTCCACCAGGCTTGATCCAATTTCAAACGTATCTGCTTTCCCAGCTCTCCTAAGGCCGTTGCTGCTTCGTTGTTGTGCCTGTCACTGAAAATGGCCGCCGTGGCGTCGTCATCTGCGTGCGTGGCCACTAAGGTCGTTGCCTCGTCCAGGCTGCAGACTCTCAGTTCCTTCAACGCGACTGCTAGCACTTACGGTCTCGTGCCTTCCACCACACGCTCCCTTAAGGCAGTTGGCCGTCGTGCCGTGCAACCGGTTGCTGCGCTGAAGTGGGTTCTGGAGCCCATTGGTACGTTCCTTAACATCGTGTCCTTTTATTTCCTGAGCAAGGTTGCTCATTGTATTATCCCAGCGAGTCATGCGCTCCTGAGGACGGAATACCTTCCAATAGTTTTTGTGCGTTTTGTTTTTTTGTTCAACTCTCCTGCACCACAGGCGATGGGGACACTGCCCACCTTGAACAGGAGATTGCGAAGCCTGGACCCATTGATGTTGCCGGAGTAAGTCTAGTATATATGAAAGTCCTTGAATGCATGACCAGTACCTGTTTCTGCTGTCTCTAACACCTGACTCGCCGTTGTTCCTGACAGGATGCTGTGGTGATCGGTCGGATGGCCGAGCGAGCGGATGTCGTCATTCCTGTTCCCACAGGTAGAGCACTGTCACTTTATCCATCGGTGCCTCCAACGATGTGCTTTCGTCTGTTTCCACTGTTTCTATGCGGTTAAGACCAAAGCATTGTTGAATGGCACATGTCAAACATTTTGGTTGCGGGTGCTTTGCGTGCGTTATCTGTCGCCTCAGTGTCTGGCGTTCATGCACGCCTGGAGAACCGCGGGGACGTCCTTGTGGTCACGGACCTCGACAGCACCAACGGAACGTTCGTTGACAATGCGCCTTTGAAGCCCGGAAACTCCGCGTCCTTGGCAGTCGGAAGCGTCGTTATCTTTGGTAAGATGTCAGCTCGTGTCTTTGTTTCGTGTGCTCGTACTCTGTTACCGGATGCTTCTGACGCGCGGGGGCGTGACGCATTTTTTCCATGTGCTTCCTGACATTCCCCTTGCCTGTGCCAGGCGACCAGCACCTCGCGCAGTTCAAGGTCACACAAGTGGATGTCCCTGAGCCAGAGGCTGCAGCTTAAATACATCCAGGCCGTTATATACAGAGTATCACGTGAGGCAATGCGGACGGTCAGCTTCTCGTGTAGTCTATTCCAGCATACGAAAAGTAAATGCTGATGCCTTGTTTTTGGTCAATGTAAAGAGACGCGGTTTGTCTGCGTTTTGATATCCCACCTTACTTTCGCTCTCGATGCCAAAATCGGAAGTCAAGAAGTTGACCGCATTAGCCCGTCTCGGCGACGATTGGTTTCTCGCGGAGGTAAGGCCACACACTTCCAAGGTGCCGGACCAACGCAATCCTCTCAAACCCACTTACCTGTCCCTCTACCAAGGCGCTCTGTCTAACCCTCTCTCTGTTTTCCTAACTCAGTTCCTCACGTTCTCTTCCTTTCCCCCTCGCCTCGCCGTGTTCCTCTCTCCGTTTTTGGATATTCGCCTCTGTACGCCCCCCCTCTACCCCTTCGCTATTCCTGTCGTATCTCTGTCCCCATCTCTCTATTCTTTCCGTTCTTCAATACTCATCCTCGTCTGCCTTTTCGGTCTTCTTAACTCTTTATCCTCTTCGGTCTTCTCAACGCACTATCCTACTATCCTTTTCGGTCTCCTCAACTCTCTATCCTCGCCGGTCTTCTCATCCCTGTATCCCCTTCGCTCGTCTCTATTTCCTTCGCTCATCAACTCTTGATCCACTTCGCTCGTCAACTCTCTATGCCCTTCGCTTATCAACCCTCTATCCCCTTCCCTCGTCAACTCTCTATCCCCTTCGCTCTTCGTATCTCTTTTCCGACCGCTATCCATCCCTCTATCGCTAGATCTATCCCGCTCGCCAACCCTTTCTCTATCCCATCTGTCACCCCTCTAACCATCCATCGCTCATGCCCATCCTCATGCGTCTCGACCCCAAGCTTGTCCCTATCTACAATTCCTCCCACCCCCTCCTCCTCATGTTCACCTTTCAAATACGCATGCCCGCCCAACCCAAACGCTGGACATCATTTGAGGCTTGCATGTGCAAGCGCAGACATACATCGAGCCGATTAGTGTTCAGAAGTCAAAGATCAGTTTTATTACTGCCGCCAAGGAGCTATTGTGACCGTTGAGTTCAGTTCTTGTGAGCCTGTCCAATCCATCATCACAAATTCTGGAGAGGAAACGCCAAATCTGAACAACATCACGAAATTCTGCTGTTCGGTCGGATTCGTCGCCGACCTTGACCTTACGGCTGCTGTACGGCAGCTTGTGACGAAAGGTCATACGACATTGGCGAAGACTCGTAATATATCAAGCTCCTTCACATTTTTTAATAAAAGAATGTACCGGTATCAGTGTGGCAAACAATGCACGGTAAACATCAATCTGAACTGCCCTTATGGAGACACAGCAGTCTACTGAGCCTCTTTTCACTTGCTACTTACCATATCACCATCGATTGCAGCTAGGGTACCTCAACAATTACCTCATTTGTCAGCAAAAGGAAGTACACCTTTTCTTTTTCACTTAATGAAGGGTAGGTCCCCTCCTACCGTACCTGTAGCTAGAATCCATCTCTTCTATTTCCAGCTGTAACATTCTAGCAACGAGGCACTTTTTGCAAAACCCACACCACAACCACAACCATGCCATTCGTAGCATCAGCTTCTATAGTTTAGCCTACTAGGTACACAGGGTGGTCAGAGTAGTGCTGCAGCCGCATCAATCAGGTCTTGTTTCTCCAACAGCCCACGCACCTCCCCTCCTTTCCCTGTAATGAACCTCTTAAGCTCCCCCACTGACATCTTTTCCAGGTCGGCTCGACTCGTGGGGTTGGGTGCGGGCGGAGGGGGCGGCGTGTCACTCTCAGTGCTGCTAGATGCGCCTGCTGGTTGGGAAGGCTCACCGGACCAACTCTGCAGGACAGAAAGGGATGGAAGGAGGGAGGAATGTGAAGTGAAGACAAGGAGGGAAGTGAGATGCAAGGGGGGAGGGGCAAAGGAGAAACAAGTAGCAGACAAGGTGGCCAGGCAAAAACAATTAGAGAGGGAAGAAAGGGGGGGTGACAGGGAGAAGGGGTTGTGGGTCTGGAGAACAAAGAGTGCAGTGCGGTGCAGAGAGGTCCAGAGACCTCGGCGTGGCGGTGTGAGGCTGATCGTGAGCTGGAGCCAATTCTGGTAGCCTGAGCAGCACTGCGTGACTTGGCCTTCAGTTGCACTGCCTTTTTCTGCGGACCCACATGCATGCACATGCACACACAAGCACACACATGCACACGCATGCACACACAAGCACACACATGCACACGCATGCACACACATGTGCACGCATGTGCACGCATGTGCACACAGACAGCCTCAAGCACACCCAGCTCGTAGTTTCGCACATAACAAAGCACAAGAACCCATTGGATTGAGAGCATGAGCATGGCAAAAACAGATGAACTAAATAACTCCACAGCCAAACACCCAATCAGCCAGCCGCGCTCACCCAGTCAACCTGCCCCTCTCACTCACCCAGTCAGCCTGCCCCACTCACATAAAAGACTTGGCCCAGCTTCTTGAGAGCCCTGGCCCTCAGCTCTTGCTTGGACTTCTTCTCCCCCGGCTCCACTAGCACCTGGCAGGTCGCGCACAGGCACAGCACAGTGTGGAGAAATCTGTTCTTTTTAAGAATTCTCAAAAGAACAGGCGGAATGTGGAAAACACTTTTAGACGTCTCAAAAGTCGACTAGCGGGCCGGAGACAGGGGGAATGTGGGAATGCGACAGTGAGGTTGGCGTGCGGAGCGTGAAGTCATAGCTGAGCTAAGGTGCCTGTGCCAGAGTCAGGGGAGGAGGAGGGAAGGGGGTGACTCTTGAATCGACTCAAAGGGCAACGCAGACCGTGAAATTATTGCCAAGCCAAGGTACTGACACCAGAGTTTGTGGAGGTTGAAGGAAGAACGAGGGGGGAGAAGGAGGAGGGGGTGGCGAGGCGTGGGGGAGGGAGGGGGCCAAGGCAGGGCACACGGAGGAATATGTGACGTGAGCTTGCCCAGCTGCCACGCCTCTTTGTAAGTCCCAGACCCCCATCTGCTGCCACCCCACCTGCTGTCATCCCCCTTCCCCCTTTCCCAAACCTGAATGACACACACCCCCCCCCACCACTCCCCCACCACACCTGCTGGCAGACAGCGGAGAGCGTGCCTTCAATGTCAATGACGTTGAGCTTCCACAGCGACTCCAGCAGCGACATTTAGCACTCAACCATTCCCCCCTTTTTCCCCCCACCTCACCTGCTGCCCACTCCCCTCACCTGCTGGCACACGGCGGAGAGAGTGCCTTCGATGTCAATGACATTGAGCTTCCACAGCGACTCCAGCAGCGACTGCTGGCGGCTCTCCAGGAACGCCGCCATGGCCTCCTCGTCCATCTGCTCCTCCTCCACCTTGCGCCGCATGTCCTGGTGCGCCTGGTACAGCTGCAGCACGCCTGTCGTTATAGCAAAGGGAGGTGGAGGGACAGGGGAGAAAGTTGTGGAACTGGAGGAAAGGCGGGGGCCGCTCCACCTTGCGCCGCATGTCCTGGTGCGCCTGGTACAGCTGCAGCACGCCTGAGAATAACAATAGAGGGAATTTGCAGGAAAGAGGGGGATGGAAGGGGGGGAAAGCGGGTGGGGGGGCCAGGTAGGGGAGAAGGAGAGAAGAGGAGGTTGAGTGATGGCGGAAGGGAGAGTGATGATGCCTTGAGCTCAAGAACACCCTGTGTTGTGCTGTGTGATGTGCCTATGACCAGCCGGCCGCCATGGCCTCCTTGTCCATCTGCTCCTCCTCCACCTTGCGCCGCATGTCCTGGTGCGCCTGGTACAGCTGCAGCACGCCTGTTGTAGAGGAAGCAGAGGGAGGTGGAGGGACCGGGGAGGAAGTTGGGGGTGAATGGGGTTGGGGGTCCGGGGGGGGGGTTGGGGGGGGGGGGGGCTCCACCTTGCGCCGCATGTCCTGGTGCGCCTGGTACAGCTGCAGTGCGCCTGTGATTATGGTAGCAGAGGGAGGTGGAGGGACCGCGGAGGAAGTTGGGGGTGAATGGGGTTGGGGTCTGAGGAAGGGGGGGCTCCATCTTGCGCTGCATGCCCTGGTGCGCCTGGTACAGCTGCAGCACGCCTGTCATTGCAGTAGTGGGGATGGGTGGAGGGGCGGAAAGGGGAACTCGACTCACCAACAGCAGCGGAGACCTGAGTGGAGAACCGGTGCCCGCGCTCTCTGAACCACTTACTGCAGCTCCTCAGACCAATGGAAATTACCGTGGCAATGCCGTTTTCCTTTGATTCACCAGACAGACCTAACAAAGGCTCAATCAACTCACCAACGGCAGCGTGATAAAAGTTATGTTTTGAGACGTCAGAAAAGGCCTAAGAAAGGCTCACACAACTCACCGACGGCAGCGGAGACCTGAGTGGAGAAGCGGTGGCCGCGCTCTCATAGAACCCTTTTTGGCACCCTCGCTCCAAGGGATCTCCTCACCTCAGTACCCTTGATTAACCAGACCAGACGAAACAAAGAGGACTCGACTCACCGACGGCAGCGGAGACCTGGGTGGAGAAGCGGTGGCCGCGCTCTCGGAACCACTCGCCCACGAAGGGCACGCCCAGCAGCAGAGGGTTCTTGCCCAGCTGCTTCGCTGCCGACCGCTGGTAGATGTACCCTATGCTATGCAACATGTGCTCTCCGAACGCTGGGAATGGTGGGGGAGAAAGAGAGGGAGATGAGATGATTGCTAATGGGGAGGGATGGCCGGTAGAAATGGCGCTGCTTTGCTGCCGACCGCTGGTAGATGTACCCTATGCTATGCAACATGTGCTCCCCGAACGCTGGGGGGGGTGGGGAATGCGTTGGAGGGAGGACGCGAGGGAGTGGGAAGCAAGTGTTCGTAATAGGCCTTGACCTGATCCCGTGCATTCACTCAACAGAACACCCCGCGTGTGCTCTGCATCCTCGAGGACCATACATCAACCACGCATGCATGCACCCATACATGCATGCACCCATGCACGCATGCACCCATACATGCATGCACCCATACATGCATGCACCCATGCATGCATGCACCCATACATGCATGCACCCATGCACGCATGCACCCATGCATGCATGCACCCATGCATGCATGCACCCATGCATGCACCAATGAAGACAATCAGACCTGGATGATCCACCCACCCACCCACATGCACACACCCACACCCACACCCCCCCCCCCCCCCAACACACCCACACCCACACCCACACCCACACCCACACCCACACCCACACCCACACCCACGCCCACGCCCACGCCCACGCCCACGCCCACACCCCCACACCCACACACCCACGGCCATGGCGCACCAGTCTGAGACAAGCGCTCAGCCTCCTCCTCCGCCCACTGCACAAACTCCTCCTTGCCGCTGGCCAACTTTTGAGACACCTCAAAAGCCCAGCTCTCGCCCACGCACAACCCCAACCCACCCTCGCCCTCGCACAACCCCAACCCCAACCCCAACCCCAACCCATGAGCGTGCGTGACTCACCAGTCTGAGACAAGCGCTCAGCCTCCTCCTCCGCCCACTGCACAAACTCGTCCTTGCCGCTCGCAGTGTACAGGTGCAGCCTCGTCTTGAGCTTCTCCACCAGCTCGCCTATACGCTGGTCCTGCGCTGCCTGCTCTCGCCCAGCAGTGACACGACGGGAGGGGGGGAGGGCGGGAGGGAGGGTGTTTTGAGACGTCTCAAAGCATGCAGCCTCGCCTTGAGCTTCTCCACCAGCTCGCCTATACGCTGGTCCTGCGCCGCCTGCTCTCGCGCACCCAGCCATGCACCCATGCACGGACGAACGGATGGATAAATGGACGGAAGGAGGGAGCACGAGGGAGGGAGGGACGGAGGGACGGAGGGACGGAGGGACGGAGGGAGGGAGGGAGGGATGGAGGGAGGGATGGAGGGAGGGAGGGACGGAGGGACGGAGGGACGGAGGGAGGGAGGGAGGGATGGAGGGAGGGACGGAGGGACGGACGGAGGGACGGAGGGAGGGACGGAGGGAGGGATGGAGGAAGGGATGGAGGGAGGGATGGAGGGAGGGATGGAGGGAGGGATGGAGGGAGGGACGGAGGGAGGGACGGAGGGAGGGATGGAGGGACGGAGGTTGGGAAAGGGGGAGTCGGGCAAGGGTGGAGGGAGGGAGGGTCGGAGAGATAGTAAGTAGAGGGATTAGTGATAGAGAGATTAAGGACCAAAAGCCAAGACGAAAACAGGCATACTGTGCGACATCATATGCTCTACACAAACCACAACAGCTTGCCCAGAGGCCCTCTGCCGCCGCTGCCCTCACCCTCACCCTCACCCCCATCCCCGCCCCCGCCCCTGCCCCCACGCCCGCCCCCATCCCCAGCCCCGGCCCCAGCCTCCAGTCTCCAACACTTGGCTCTCATGTAACTCTCATGTAACTTTCAAATCAATACGACTCTTGAGACGTCCCCAAAACCCACGCCCATCGCCATCCCCAGCCCCGCCCCTGTCCTCCCGCCCACGCCCACTCCCATTCCCGCCCCCGCTCCCAGCCTCCAGTCTCCGACACTTGGTTCCCATGTAACTCTCGACGCAATACTCCTATCCAGCACCATGCCACGTGTCAGCCCTGGCATGGCAGCAGCAGCTTCATCCACGCAGCATCAGACAGCAAGCCTTTGTGCCTCAGAATTCGTGGCAGCAAGCAACCTCATGCAGCAGCAGCACCAGCAGCAGCAGCGGCGGCGGCGGCGGCGGCGGCAGCAGCAGCGGTGGCGGCGGTGGCGGCAGCAGCCTAACGTGCTTAGAGCATGATCACTCCAAACAGCTACCTGTCTGTCTCTCTCATCCCCACCACCATCCTCCCCCAGTCCTCCCTACCCCAGTTTCACTCTCCCCTGCTGACCAGCACCAGTCAAACCAACACTAGCGGATCCCTGTAAAATCATCCCTACATTGTTCTCCTCTCAATCTCTCATCTTCCTCATTCTACACCCCTCCTCTGCTGCGCTTTCCCTCTTGCCCTTATCCCTTCTTCACCTCTTCCCCTCATCCAATCTTCCTCTCTTCCCCCTTCCCCCACCTCCTCCCTCTTCCTCCCCCGGCCACCTATCAAGTCTCCTCTCCTCACCCCCTTCCGCGCTCCCCTTTTCCCCGCCCTTTCCCCGCCCTTTCCCCGCCCTTTCCCCGCCCTTTCCCCAGGCCCCAACCTTGAGTTTCGCCTGCAGTATCAATCCCCCCCCCTTCGCCGTTTCGGATACGTCTTAGAAATCCCTCCCCCACCCTCCCCTTCCCCTGTCCCCCCTCCCCTTCCCCATCTCCCACTCCCTCCCCCCAGGCCCCAACCTTGAGTTTCGCTTGCAGCTCCACAGTATCCACCCCCCGTCCACTGTTAGAGTCCTTCACTCCCCTAAACTCGAAATGAACCCTTCACTCCCCACTCACTCCCCACTCACTCCCCACTCCCTCCCCACTCCCTCCCCCCAGGCCCCAACCTTGAGTTTCGCTTGCAGCTCCACAGTATCCACCCCCCGTCCGGCCCCCCGCTCCGCCATTCGCCATGTCCGCTGCGCCACTGCTGCTGGCGCCACCATCCGCACCACCACCAGCGGAGGCGGAGGCGGAGGAGGGGGTGGGCGCGTCAGCAGCGAGCCCAGCGACGGTGGCCATGGCGAGCTGCCCCACGTAGTCCTCAAAGGCCTCGCTGCCAAACAGCATTCCGAACATGGCGGCTGGATCCACCATCGCCTCGCTGTAAGGGGGGAGGAGGAGGCGCAGGAGGGCAAGGGGAGGGTGAGTGCATGGCGGAAGAGAGGTGGGGAGGGGAGGGGGGAAGAGGGGGGGGGAGGAGAGGGGAGGGGGAAGGAGGGGGGAGCCGGAAGGGAGGGAGGAGGAGGGAGAGAGGGGGGAGGAGAGGGAGATGCAGAGGGCGCATGAAGGAGGAGCGGGTGGGCGCGTCAGCAGCGAGCCCAGCGACGGTGGCCATGGCGAGCTGCCCGTCATAGTCCTCGAAGGCCTCGCTGCCAAACAGCATTTCGAACATGGCGGCTGGATCCACCATCGCCTCGCTGTGGGGTGGGAGGGGGAAGGAGGACGGGGGGGGAGGGAGGGTGGGGCGAGTCTGAGGCATCTAACACACCAAGGCCTCGCTGCCGAACATGGCGGCTGGATCCACCATCGCCTCGCTGGGGGGAAGGGAGGAGAGGGAGAGGGGAGGGGTGAAGGCAGGAAAGAAGGGGATGGGATGGGCGGGGAGCGGAGAGGATGGGAGGGGATGGGATGGGATGGGATGGGATGGGATGGGATGGGATGGGAGGGGATGGGAGGGGATAGGGTGCCGAAAATTAGCCAGATGCCAACGCAAGCAGGATAAGGTGCGCGTTAGTTGCGCGAAATTCGGGGAAGGACGCGCGGAAGGGGGGGGGGGACGTTGAGGAGTGTGGGAGGAAGAGAGGGAGTTGGGATGGTTGTAAGTCTGTGCGAAGTCAAGGGGGCGGGGTGCGTGGTCAGTGGAATTGGGACGGAACGGAAAGCGAGGAAAAAAAGGAAACGGAGAGGCGATTACGAGCGGGCGAGAGAGAAGTGAATCCCTGCCTTACTCACACACTCACTCACCCACTCCCTCGCTCATTCACCCACCCACCCACTCACTAACTCACTGCCTCACTGCCTCACTCACTACTACCTCACTAACTGACACGCAGTGCACGCCGCCCTACAACTCCCCACCAACCAACCAACCCACTCAGCCACGCACCCACCCACTCGCTCCTGCACGGCCCTACGTTCTTCTCCCACTCTCTTCCCTCACCTCCACCAAACTCCCCACCCATCGCTCGCCTCGCCCCACCCATTCCCCCAACTTCTCCCCCGCCATCTCTCTTCCCCCGCAACCATCCCCCGGATTTGCCCAACCCGTCCCCCTACCCCTTTCCCCTTCCCCCTCCCCCCTTCCTCCATCTCCCTCCCTCGCCCCTCCCCCTCGCCCGCGCGACTCACGTGGACACGCCCGCCTTGCCGCACGCGTCATACCGCTCGCGCTGCCCCGGATCGCTCAGCACCTGGTACGCCTCCCCCAGTAGCTGCCGCCGTTGCGCGAACCATCGGGGGGTTGGCGGGGATTGCGGAAATTGCGGGGGTAGCGGGGGTTGCGGGGGTCGCGGGGACGTAAGGGGATGCGTTGATTGGGTATGAGCGTGCATGCTGGCGGTAGGCATTGCGTGCGGGGCGTTGAGTTGAGCAGACGAGGAAGAGGGCGCAAAAGGGCGGCGGTCGACGCGAAGGAAATAAGGTAGAAAGGGGAAAAAACCGAAGCAGCGGGAATTGCGGATAAGGGAGCTGATCGAGAAACGAGGAGAAAGCACAGAGCGACGAGGGCGCGCAGAGAGACCTCGGGGCGAGGAGGAAGGTGGGGGGATGGGAGAGAGAGGGGGGGAAGGGAGGGGGAGGTGAGAGGAGCGGGGACAGAGGGGGTGAGGTGGGAGGGGCGGGGAGGAA
This sequence comes from Closterium sp. Yama58-4, assembly GCA_947470075.1. NCBI lineage: Eukaryota > Viridiplantae > Streptophyta > Zygnematophyceae > Desmidiales > Closteriaceae > Closterium > Closterium sp. Yama58-4. Next base: position 774,447 of record CANIUD010000851.1, on the reverse strand, counting down.
GGGAAGTGGAGGGGAGTGGGGGTTGAGGAAGAAGGAAGAGGACACGTATAACAGACTGTATAATAGCGAGGAGCGGGCACGTCAGATGCGAGGGGGACAGATAAACGCACACGGCATGGGACAGGGTGTGAGAAATGCACCTGAAACTTGGCGGCAGCATCGGGATCATTAGGGTTCTTGTCCGGATGGACCTTCCGCGCCTGGAGAGCAGAGGGGAAAAGGAACGTAACGTAACGAAACGTAACAGTACTAGTTTATAAATATTAATCAGCACGCCCTGGTCACTTTGTCCTACAATTGCTTCGGTGTGCGCTCCTGGGAGTTATTGGGTATGAAAATTCTTCAAAAAAAAAAAAAAAAAAAAACCTATAATGAATAAGGTTACTGACCTGTATGTAGTACGCCTTTTTAATCTCCGAAGCGTTAGACTCGGGTTTTATTCCTAATAGATCATAGTACTCCGTCTCCTTCACCATGCCGCGAAAAACGCTGCGACAATCGGCGGCGAATTCTTCCGAATTTTCTATAATTAAAGGAAGACCGCCGATCGCAACGCTTTCGCAGCTCTTTCGCAACGAAGGGCGGTGGAAACTTCCACCCAACGCTCTCAAGTTCCGCAACGAGCAACGTCAGCGGCCGTGCGGACTAGATCAGACCCCGCGAAAATAATCGGCTGTAAGGGGCACTAACGACAATCAAATAGTCTTTCGTTGTTACACGTTAGCGAGCAAACGGGAACCTCGTGATGCTGTCTTGAGACGAGGCGACGGAAAAAGGCAGTGCGTGCGTGCGACGTGTGTGAAGGGGATGCGGAGGACTGGGAAGGCCGCGATTCGTTGAGAGACGGACACAAGCTTCACTAGTGCGTAAATAAGACTGAGCAGCTGAGTGATGGGAGGGAGGGAACGGATGGAACGGTTAGGAGCAGTCATGCGGTTCAATCGGATGCTTCGCATGTCAGAGCGGTTCTTATGCCTTCTAAAATGGTTATGATCATGTACCTACATGCCGTGCTGGGGTGGGGGCGGGGCGCAGCTATGGAAATGGACAGGGGGAAAGTAGCGGGCGGAGAAAGGCAGGTGGAAAGTGGGGGGCGTGGGGGGAGACTGCAAACAATGGCTTCAAGTGCGCGGAACGGCGGAATGTTTGTACCCCCACAGCCATGGGGTTACTTCCGCCAAGCGCTGGTAACGTACGGACAAAGCAGGCGAGCAGCATGGTTTTCCGGAAGGGGGCCTGGTGTGGTGATCATGCTGGTAGGTTCTCTGGCTGGATGATGTTTAGGTTCTAAGCAATGCTATGTATATATATGTAGAGACAATAGAGACTCGAAGACAAGACCTTAACGAGTATTTGGCGAGGCTGCAGTTTGTGCTGCCACAACTCACGCAAATACTCGATACATGAGCTCCATAATAACATATTCATGCAGACAAGAACTCTACCCTGATTCCGAATCTTAGAGCTGCAAAATTACTCACAAAGAAAGATTCGTAAAATTTTTGGAAGTTTAGAGAAGTTTTGTTGCAGTACTATTAGTTGCTCAAATAACATTAAATATCCGAAAAAAACTACCGAAATATTTTTAAGCATATAGTTTTATGCAGAAATATGGTAGTTATAACTGACAGAAATTTGAAAACTATATTCTGCATCGGTTTTCAAGCTTGTATTTTCTGAAATCTCATCATCATTTTGTTTTCTTTGTATGTGACCCATAAGTTGTACATTTGGACCAAGTGTTTTCGATGGTGTACCAGTTTTTATGTTAGCGGCACAACACAAGCAGCATACCCTTTCTAACTGGCCCACGGACTCCGAAAGACGTGAATCCCACTGCAATCAACGGTGGTACCTTGTGCGACAACCTCAGTGGATAAGCTGTTCCCATAACCACGTCACAATCCCCCATCCAGCTGGCACCTTTGAAATCCCGCCAAAACCTCAAGTAAGTATGGTTTACGCGCCAAATTTTGAGCATTTGAATTGTTGAACTTGCGGGTTTGGTTGAGGTTGTGTGGGGGCACATGTGATGATTGCGGGCAGCAATGCTAGGCATGGAAGTTGGTGGTGGGTGAACAAACAAAACCCCAAAAGTTGGGCTGCGAGATTTCTTTCATGTGGCAGGTGACGGTACTTCGAGCCAAAAAGCTGCCCGGAAACGCAGCAATCGCCTCAAATACGGGGTCATGCAGCACCCATCACCATGACCATCATTCACCATCACCATCATTCCACATCACAACCTGCCCGCGCATCGTTCTCCAAACTTCACATTGCCTGCCCTAGTTGACATCCCATCCCATGCCATTCGCAGCCCATCCCACCCCAATTGCCCCACCCCATCCCATTTCATCTCACCTCATCCCATTCAAACCTTTTCCACCTAATCACATACCATACCATCCGATCCATCCCATCACCTCGTTGACATTTTTCTCTTGTTTTCGTCGGGTCAGTCAGCCCCATCCCGTCATCACCACCATCACGACTCCTTGCTGCTTTTGCCTGCTGAGCGGCTGGACCGCTGGGCTTCCTTCCATCCCAACCTCGTGGAAGCAGGAGCTCAGCCGAGGGAGTCGTCATCACTCGGAATTGGGGTTTCTCACTGCCACGCCATGCCTTCACCTCCCTGCTTCCATTCCAATCCCCACCGCACTGACTCACCTCACTGCCCTGCCCGCACCTGACCCTGTCACCGTCCATCTCCGTGCTAATCAAGCCAACCTCCCTCCCCTCCCACTTCTCGGTTCACCTCATTTCTGGTGTTTTTTTTTCGCTCTAGTTCTGCGCGAGTTCTTTCCGTAGTAGCTACATCCCTCCCATGTGTCGCTAGTCAGATTAACCGCGCTGTAATTACGTTGATTCATCCCGTAACTCGTTGGATTTCGACTCTCTTTCTCTTAACATCTCTATAGGAAGCCATGTCTCAGCTGGTCGAAGCGACCACGCGCTGCTGCTGCTTCCACCGATGCGGTCGTATGGGTCGCATTGTTTCTGTCGCCGCGGCCGACGCGCATAACAGAGAGCAGCTGCACCTGCGCGCCTTGCAACTGGATGACCGCAAGGAAGGCGAGCGACGGGTCGCGCTCATGCGACAGCAGCAGCAAGGCCAAGGCGATATGGAGAAATTCGGCGCCACAGCCGGCACCCAAACCGGACCTCCTGGTAGCGCCGGAAAATCCAAATCACGCGGCTCGTCAGGCCCGCGTTTCGCGTGCCGTTGCTCCCAGTGCACTTCCCGCTATGGCAGCCCCGGCCGCTTGCTATGCGAGACCGCATGGCGCGACCACTGGAAGCGACGCGCGGCGGAAATAGTTCTTCAGCAGGAGGAGGTGGAAGCAGCGCCAGTTGCGGAGGTCTCGGATCGCGAGTCGGGCGTACAGGGATGCGGAGGCCGGTCTAAGGGAGCCGTCGCGGGCTCGTTTCTGGCAACCGAAGGGGAAGAGGCCGACAGCGGCGGCCCGTTACCTGGCACGAGCTGCGACCACTGGGGTTCGGAAGCTAGAGTCGTTCGCTCCGACAGTGGTGCTGTTGTCGCACATCACCATCTGCATCAACATCAGCAGCAACATCAGCACCAACAACTGCGCCAACAACAGCACCAACCGCACCAACAATCGCACCACGAGGCACACCAACAACCACGCCAACCTCACCACGGATTGCACCAACAACAGCACCATCAACGAGCGGTTTTCCCCGGCGCGGAGCCTAACGCCGTCTGGACTCCGCCCAGTCATACTCGCGAGTTTCCCTGGCTGTCGTCGTCTCCTAAGGCGCCGCCCGCCGCGGCGGATTCCCCTCCCGCGCGGTGGGAGGGCGGGGTTAGCGCGGAGGAGCGCGTGGGGTACGGCGCGTGGCGGAAGCGGGGGACCGAGGCGGTGGCTGTAAGAAGCGGAGACGCGCTACCTGGGGAGCACTTCGAGGCGCGCAGGCTTCAATTTTCCGACGATGCAGCGGCGGCGGCTCCGGCAGCCGGGCTGCTGGGAGATCTTGAGGGTTCTAAGGACGGCTCGCCTACTAAGAAAGTGAGGGCTGGTCTAACCAGACCACTAGCCGCCTCCGCGACTGGTGAAGCAGCCGCAGCGGCGGCGGCTGTAGCGGCGGCGGCGGCGGCTGTGTACAGAGGTTATCAGGCTCCGAGCTGCCACGTGGCGGACAAGCTACAGCAGCTGCGGTGTTTTGACAATCGCGCGCAAGCGCGACAGGGAACTGCGGCGCTCGATGCGGTGGAAGCCATGCTCGTACATGCTCGCGCCGCGCTCGGTGCGGCGGCTGCGACGGGCTGCGCGGAAGGGACGAACAACACCAACTCGCTTCAAGGCGGCATGCCGGGCACACCTCGAGCCGGCCGGCCGTTTCCGTCTGTGGACGCAGACGAGTGCTTCGCCGGCCGTCTTGACGACGCGTTTCAGCGGCAGCAACACCAGCAGACGGCCGCGGCGCTTTCTCACGGTATGCTGAGACTCCTTTTTGACGACGGCACGCTGGCCGCTTCTGCTGCCGTCAACGCCAGAACCATGGCCGCCGCGGCCGCCGCCGCCGCTGCCGCCGCTGCGACCGCGACTGCGACTGCTGGGAGGGGAGTGCCTGGGGTGGGGTTGGGTCAGGTGATGGTGGGGGGAATGGGGCCCGCTTCTCCTGCTCTAAGTGAGTCAGGGCGCGGAGATTACCGCGCCACACGGGCAGGCCTTTTTGGTAACCCCTATGGTGGTTACATTCAGTAAAGGCATGTATTGTATAGCGTAAGCGTGCTATTTGAAGCATGCCAGCTGATTAATGCATGCGTAGGATACCATTATTGTGCAGGTTTCCTGTTTCTTTTGGGTGACCCGTCTGGGTGGCTTGTAGCGTCCAGATTGAAGTGTGGACCTCCATTGATGGGGCTTAGGGTACATTCCGCTGTGGACACATGTCCCAATCGATGTGTCCCAATCGAGTGTACCGCTCCGAACCGAACTAAACCAGAGACGCGAAAATTTCGAACCTAGGGTGCAATTTGGTGTAATACGATGCAGTGCGGTAGAAACGATTGGGACACATCGATTGGGACATGTTTCTACAGCGGAATGTACCTTTATATCTTGTGTATTCTCGTTCATTTTGTTGCACATACATGAGAAACAATGCCGATCAATGTCTTTGTTCTTATCAGCAATGTATCAGTGCAGTATGGTTTTCTCCTGTGTTATTTTCTTTCATTCAAACACTTCACTAGCGTAAATGTAAATCAAGAATAGGATTCATCTGGAACTGAAAAGGAAACAGCTCCACAGCCTGCGAAGGAGTTGTTCGGGCAGAGTCACTTGAAGTGCTACCCAAGCGCCCGTCTTGAGTGCGGTGGGTGGGGAATTCACTGCCCCGGTTGCGGTTGCGGTTGCGGTTGCGGCCATTGGTGGTCCTTCAGAGCCACAATGGCAAGATTACGAGGCGACATCTCCGCCTGGAACAGAGCCACAACACCATACCAAAACCCACAGCTCTCCAACGCGCCCGCCTGCTCTTTCACCTCAGCTTTCACCTGATGCTTCAGCTGCTCCTCCACCTGCTCCTGCTCTTTCTCTTGCTCCTCCTCTTGCTCTTCCTCCTGCTCCTCCCTCCCATGCTTTTCAACCTCTTCCTCCTCCCCCGCACTTCCCTTTCCCTCTACCATCAACCGGCCGCCCATTTCCTGCAGCCACAGCAGCCGATCGGCCACGAGCAGCGACTCCAGGGGCCCTGCCAGCACGGCACGCAGGCACCAGAATGCACGCACGAGAGGGACGTAAGGGGACACCTCGCCCCACACACTGGCGATGAGGGCTGGCGATGGGGCCGGGGAGATGCGCAGCTTGAGGCACGCGGAGAGGGCATAGGAGGAGAAGGCTTCGAGGTGGTGCTGGTGGGAGGGAGGAGAGGACGGAGGAGGGGAGGGAGGAGAGGACGGAGGAGAGGACAGAGGATTGGAGGGATGAGAGGAGGGAGGAGCGGAGGGCCGGGAGGTGGGAGGGGGCTGTGGCGCACAGGAGGAGTTTTGGTCAGTGTGTGTCGTTGTGTGCTGATCGGGGCTCTCACCCTGCACTGTGTCTGCATGCGCCGCTGCTTCTCTGCATGCACCGCTGCTGGAAGTGACAGCACACGTGGCAGCATCAGGTGAAGCAGCGGAGGCAGAAGCAGCAGCAGCGGCAGCGGCAGCGGCAGAAGCAGCATTGACTGCAGCTGTTACTCTTCTTCTCCTTGTTGCCTTCCCCAGCCGACCCACTCGTATCCCACGCACCCCTCCCTCCTCACTTCCTCCTCCACCCCCTTCCAGCCCCTCTTTAATTCCACCCATGGAAACTACATCCTCACCATCTACCTTACCAGTAACTTTGTCCTTATCTGCGCGATGCCGCCCTATCAGCACCTCCAGTGCCGCCCGGAAGGCATGCACCTCGAAGTTCCCTTCTGCCTCTTCAGGGGGGGTTACCCTCCACCTGTCCGCACTCTGGCACGCCAGGTCACGGCCGTTGCGGCCAATGAGAGGCTGACAGATGTGTGAATCAGAGGCAGTGTATTCCCTTGAGAGAGGAAATGCGCGAACATAGGAGGAGCAGGGGAAGCCAAACGGAGGCAGGAGAACGGCTGGAGGAGCAGGAGCAGGAAAAAGAGCAGGAGCAGGAGAAGTAAGAGCAGGAGGAGGAGAAGCAGCATCGGAGGCAGCATGAAAAGGAGCAAGACGAGTAGACGGGGTCCCAGAATACTGAGACTGTAGTGGCTGAACCAGGGGGGGATGGGCAGCAGCAGGGAGCGAAAAGGCATGCTTTTCCTCCCCGTCACCGACGGCAACAGCCTCTCCTTGCTCTGACAACAGGTTGTAGCAGCACCCCACCATGGCCATGGCTCTGACCTCCGGCTGTAGCACAAAGGCTCGCAGTGCGCTCACTGTCAGGTCGCCACATGCATGCAGCCCTGCCAGCACGCCCCGCACGTTACAGCCGCAGCTGTTGCCATGCGCCTCTGTGCGTTCTCTTTCCTTCCCGTCAATTTTCATGCTGCTGCTTTCCATGTTGTTATTATTCACGCTCCCTCCTACCGTGCCACTCAATGTATCTGCATCCGCATCGCTCTCCTCCCTGCGTCTTGCCTTGCTCTCCTCTCTTTCTCCAGGTCTATCCTCCCTTTCCTCCTCCTTCCCTTTCCCCCCGTTTTCCCCCTCTCCTTTCCCCTCCTCCACGCATGCTTCACCCCCCATCTTCTCCCCACCGCCTCTCAGCAGTGCACCAATCGTGGCAGCTGCCGAGCCAAGAGTTATGGTTCGGGTCACTAGCCTCGGATTCAGCACCAAACCCGTACTTGCTTCTGCTCCAGGTTCGGAGGCACAGGGCCAGGAACCCCCTGCTACTGCACCAGCACCAACTGCTCGTTCTGCTACCCCGTTCTCCTCATTTTCCATCTCCTCCTTTTCCTTCTCCTCCTCCTTTTCCTTCTCCCTTGATCCAATGCCTTCACCCGCTCTCCTCCATTCGCTCTCTTTCCTCTCCTTCTTCCCCTTCCCCCTTTTCCCCTGCTTCCCCTCTTTCCCGCAAGCCTTGCTGGCACGTGCCGCGCGCGTGTGCAACACACGCGTGTGGTGGTGCGACGCGTCCACTGCCACAACGGGCAGCCCGAAATGGAAAGAAAGGATCTGAGACAAATACCCCTGCCCGGCGCCGAGATCAACCACCGTTACAGTGTTATGACTCAATTCTGTCACATTGCTGCCCTTTGATGAACAGTAACCTTCACAGCCATGGGAACAGTGATTCCTGAAGCGGGATGAACAGTGAATGCGGGAAGGGCTGTGGGCGGCAGTGTGCTGTGCGGCAGCTACTACAAGCGACGAGAGCCGTTCAATTTCGTGCAGCTTCTTCGGATTCATGCCACGTGTCAGCTCACGAGAAACTGACGAGAGCCAGGGTTCAGGGTTCAGAAAAGTGTGCTGCTGACGTGTCGTTGCAGCCGACTCTGCCAGTCTGCTGGTGCCACGTGTCACATTTTTAACTCTATTTTCTCCTCGCAACTCAACCGTAACCCTCCCTTCCTGTTCCTCTGTGCCTCTCATTGTCGCCATATCTCTCCTAAGTGAAAGCTTCCTGGCATTTTTTATGAAGGTAACAAGATCTTCTGGCCAATCAGGACCCGCCACGTGGCCGGACGGAACGAGTAGCAGCTCTGACACGCGGCAGGACGACAGAGCGTCCAGCCATCGTGGATCAACGCGTTCCCACAGTTGCTGATCGAAAAAGCTGACGAGATGCGCATTCCACAGCCACTGCCACGGCTGCAGAAACGACAAAAGCGCCGCCACGTAAGCTTGCAGGCCGCCGCCTCCTTCACAAAAGAACTGAGCTGGTAAACAGCTGGCTGTCGTGTGCGCGAGTAGCGACTCGAGGTCGGACTGACTCATGTCCATCGGAAGGATATCCACTTGGCATCAGGCTCGGGGAAAAGGACCGAGAGCTTCGCCACTAAAAAAACAATAAGCGTTGAGAAAATACAGTAAAGATAATGGATAACTCCGTTGTAGTCTAGTCGGTTAGGATACTCGGCTCTCACCCGAGAGACCCGGGTTCAAGTCCCGGCAACGGAATTTCGTTTTGCTTTTAGATTTTGCCCAAAGCACGATGGTTGAAGATGGCTGCATTCCCGAAGAATCAACCCTTGGCCATCCAGCTCCCAGGAAGAGGTTGAATACAGTTGCACTGCTTATCGATAGTAGAGCTCATGGGTATGTGCATGCTTGTAATCCGCGTCACCTCTCTAAGCAGACTCCGCCGCCATACCCCAAGCTACATTCTACTTGGCCCGTAGTTGTTGCTCGAGCAGAGGTCGTAATTCTGTGTGCTTTGCAATGGTAGTGAAGAGATCTGCAGCAATGACACGCACATCCTGGTCACTTGACCTGCGGGCGGGAGGTACAGCGAAGCGTGTATATGTATCTGTGCGAATGAGCAGTGGCATAGGAGAGATGAGTGGTGGAGAGAGAGCGGTGACAAGAATACTGTGTAACAGTATTCACTCCTACCAAAACCTACTGCTGGAATGGAGGTAACCAGCAAGCTACACCAAGAAAGAGCTCCTTCTGACCCTCGCTGAAGGAGAAACCAAGGAGACACCCACACCCTTACTCCCAATTCGAGTGGTTATTCTTTCTACCTTTCCCAAAGTAAACAGGAGGAAGAGCATAAAACCTTGAATCTGTGCAAATGTGAATTCACCGAATGTGAGCTCTCGTGGTAGGAGCTGGCGGTGAGATTAAGGCACCTTAATGAAGATGATGCCGACAGAGCTTTGAAGTTGGCTGGCTGAAAAGGCACCAAATGAAGGGAGAAGGGCTAACCTGGCAAGAGATTGCAGCGGATAGATAGTGAGCCTCTACTATTACGAGGCAGCTTCAGAGACAATCAACAGGCAACTCTAGAGGGAGCGGGTTCGCCTTGCAAAAGCTGGAAGAAGGGGGCGTAGTTGCGAGGTAGCCCCTGAGTTGGCTGAAACGGCACCTCTAGAGGGGAGGGAGGGCCTCACCTGGCAAGAGCTGGCAAGGAGGGGAGTGCGCCTTGGACTGATGCGAGGCGCGATGGCGCATCAGGGCTGCCGTGGGAGTAGATGCAGTGCGTGTGACAACCAGGAGGGAGAGGGGGATTGATGAGAGTGCGGCGGTTGGGTTGGACGAGTGAGGCGAGAGGGGGGAGTGAGTGAGGAGAAAGAGGAGAGTGAGAGAGAGGAGAACGAGCACTGATTGTGGGGATAGTTTGTTTTGACGTGGCAAGACAATGAGTTACAGGGACTAGGGATGTGCTTGTGTGTGAGTGTGGCGAATGTGCCTTAGCAACAGCAGCAGCAGCAGCAGCAGCAGCAGCAGCAGCAGCAGCAGCAGCAGCACGTGCACGGTACCTGGCGGGTAGCAAGACGGCGATGGCAATGAGAGCTCGCACATGCACTTCAGCGGAGTGTGGCGCAGGCAGCAAAGCTGCTACCGGCTCCAATGCACCCTGCATGGACGAGTGCAGAGGGAACCAGGAAGGCAGGGGAGGGGGGAGAGGGGAAGAGGGGAAGAGCAGAAGGACGGGAAGAGCAGGACGGGAAGAGCAGAAGGACAGGGTACTGGTACGTTGGAGAATGATAAGGAATGGAAAGAGATGCTTGTGGACAGGAACGCTTCTCTTGAGAAGATGACAAAAGGGTACAGCACAAGGCAGACAGAAACGAAACGTGGGAAGGTGGGACATGGGGGTGAACCATCGGACGCATCACATGAACCTTGTTGTAGGGGTGAAAAAAACGACAATTCCAGGAGAAAGAGGAGGGAAACGTATGGCTGGGAGAACAAGGGAAGGGTGAGAGGGATGGGGACATGAACAGGAGACAAGGGAGGGAGACACGAAGTGAGGGAGAAGCAGGAGGAGGGAGAGGACGCGAGTGAGTGAGTGAGTGAGTGAGTGAGCGACCTTCGCGACAAGGAGAGCTGCTGCTTCTTTAGAGGAGGATGCAATGGCACACATGGCATCAACCAGTGCCTCCCTGCTCTGGTCTGCCATGCCATGGAGGGCAATGGGGAAATACGGGGGCGGGAAGTGGGGGGAAGGAAGGGAATATGTGGAAAATGAAGTGGGATGGTGGGAGGACGATGGTGGGGGGATGGATGGCACGGGGTAAAGGGGGGCGTGGAGACGAGGTGGGTGGGTTCAGAAGTGGGGAGGGCAATGAGTTTGGAGGAGTGAGAACGGGAGGGTAGCTAGGGGATGGTGTAGCTGACCGGTGTTGTCAGTTGCTTGGAGTGCAGTTACAAGCGCCTCCTGACTCGCACTTGATGTGATGACACTCACTCCCTCCGCACTGGTAAGCACACTCACACACACACACACACACACACACAGACACACACACACACACACACACACATGCACACATGCACACACACATGCACACATGCACACACACACACACACACACACACACACACACACACACACACACATGCACACATGCACACACACATGCACACACACATGCACACACACATGCACACACATGCACACACACACACACACACACACACACACACACACACACACACAAGGGCATGCATGGCGCCAGTTATGTGCATGAGTAAAATGCACACACACACACACGTGCACCGACACAAGCACAGATGAATGTGGACAGGCGCAGAAGCACACAGATGAACTTGCGGTAGAGATGCACAGATACACAGGAAAGGCATATGCACACGCACATGCCTGACATGACATGCAGACATGGCATGTGAATCGGCCCAAACAAGTTGGAAAGCTTAGAGATTAACAGCCGGCATTCCATTCCAACCAAACGTATATTCGATTCCCGTGCTTGCTCCCTCCCTTCATTCATTGACACACCCTACTCACCCATTCACGCCCTCCCTCCCTCCGTCACTCGTGCATATGTCCAATTCCTTGACTCCCTCCCTCCCTCCCTCCCTCGCTCCTTCAACACGCCCTACTCACCCACGCACTCACTCCTGGGCCAAGTTGGAGAGGAAGGCTGCAGCGTTAATGCGCAAACCCACCTCCTCCTTCAGTGCTCCCACCACCAACGGTCCCTGCACACACAACCCAAGGCGCGGGCCGTGGGGGGAGAGGGGAAGAGGGGATGGGGTGGGTGGGGGGTGTGTAGATTCAACTCAATTTCCTTGAAGGGATGGCAGAGTGGTGATACCCAGGAGAAGGTGTGAGGAGGAGTGGGAAGGAGTGAGGAGAAATTCCTGAAGACCAGAAGGATGGCAATAGGATCACAAAAGATCAGATCAGATCAGATTGATTTGTTTGAATTAGATTGCGTTGCATAGCATGGTGTCGTGTGTGTACATACAATGCCTGGCGTGCTGGCGACTGTAGAGTGCAGGTTCTGTGAGCGGGACATGAGGGCTGTGAGGGCCGCCAGTGCATTGCGCTGAAAGGCGGAGGGAGAGGGATACCGGGATAGGGAGAAGGGGGTTGGGGAGAGGGGAGAGGGGAGAGGGGAGAGGGGAGAGAGGGGAAAAGAGTTGGTTGCTAAGTCAAGGGAGGGAGGCCGGAAGAGAAGAGACGGGAGAGCGAGACTTGCGGATATGGGAATCAGAGGAAGTCAAATCAGAAAAATGGAATGGAGGTGCAAAGGTGGGTAAGTTCGCGAGGAGGAAACAGAGAGATGTGAATTGACAACAACAGCGTGTGAGTTGGGAGGATGGGGGGAGCATACGCTCGCAAGCATTGACCAAAAACCCAACACAGCACAAAAAACCCACACCCATACCTACCCGCACGTGAATGTCTGATGAGGTCGTGAGGAGGCTGATGAGCGGTGGCACCTGGCATGGAGGTGGGACAGGACAGGGATGGGAGGGCGGGAGGAAGGGAGGTGAGGCGAGGAGCGGAGAGGAGCGGAGAGGAGAGGAGGGGAGAGGAGAGGAGGGGAGAGGAGAGGAGGGGAGAGGAGAAGCAGAAAGGAGGACGGAAGGTTGAGGGATGGGGGGGTGGCGACGCCGCTGGCCGCACCAGCGCACCCGAGTGCTTGCGCACTGTCAAGGAAACCATACTGGCAAACCATCTGGTTGGCGTTGTGGCAGCATGCAAACCATACTGGCAAGGAATGCATAGATACAGGGCTGAACAACGCACGAGCCTCTGCCTGTGCATGCCTGTGACTCTGCCTGTGACTCTGCCTCTCGGCTTCCCTGCTTCCCTGCTTCCCTGCCTCCCTGCCTCCCTCCCCTTTAGTCCCCCTGCCTCATTGCCTCCCTGCGTTTCTGCCTCCCTAATGCTCTGTCCACATGCGCTCATACACGAGGGACGCACCGCAGAGGGCAGCAGCAGCAGCGCCTGTTCCCTCGTTGCCAGAATCATCACCGCCGCTGCTGCCGCCGCTGCCTTTCCTGCATCCTGACCCACGCGCACCCACCCACCCCGCACACACACACGCACGCACACACACGCACGCACACACACACACACACACGCACGCACACACACACACACGCGCACACACACACACACACGCACGCACACACACACACACACACACGCACACACGCACGCACGCACGTGAGCACACAGACAGAACAAGCAGTCAGAGCGAGAATGCAGAGAGGGAAAGGGAGAGGAGTCAGGCAGGGAGAAAGGAGGAGCATGATGAGTAATGACACATGAGACATAACATGACAGTACAAGGTCGGGGGACCGAGGGGAAAAGTGTACATGGAGCATTGGACAGAGGCGAGAGGAGGGAGAGAGCGGAGCGGAGAGTGGGAAAGGGAAAGAGGGGATGGAAACAATGGGAGGGGAAAGAGGATGGGCAAAGAAGAAGGGAAATAGGGGAGGACGGAAGAGAGGGGAAGCGGGAGAAGGGAGAAGAGGAACAGTAGGTGGTAACCTGCACTTGGTTTTTGGGGCATCTCAAAAACTCATTGTAGCTCCCAGCGCGGGCTAAGTACCTGGTCTTGGAGTAGCTCAACTTGCTCTTTAAACTCCTTTGCCACGTCAGCAGCTGGCGGAAACGCGGGCGAAGTGGCAGGGAAGAAAGAGCGAGCAACTATGACTGGAACGGAAGAATACGTGACGATGGCATTTCGTACAATGGCAGCTCTGCTCTGTACAATGAAGTGCCATCCAAAAGTAAATCGACACCCTCTCTCCGCCTACGCATTTCTCGCTCTCCGCTTCTCTCCACCTACGCTTCTCTTGCTACTCCGGTTCTCCCTCCCTAACCTTTCCTTGCTAATTATGCGGGTTTAAACGGCTCGCCGACAAGGAAGCAGCAAGCTATCCAGTACCGCGGGGCTTCGACAAGTGGCACACTCGATTTGAGCGGAGGCTGATTTGAGGCGCTTCGACACGCGGCTCACCCGATACCATCGGAGGCTGAGAGGCTTGCGACGAGGGCGCGGCGGCCATTGCAGGCGACAACCTGAAGCGCGATGATGCAGGGTTTGCGGAATGGTCTAATGTGCTCCTGAACGACTAGTGCGGTGTCTGGGATTCCAAATATACGAGGTTTCAAAGTAGTAGCTTCAGCGTAACAAGACGTGGCGCCGCGAACGTCAGCATTGAGCGACTTCGGGATTGAGCGACGAGTGACAAGACAACCTGAAACGATCAATGGGACATTCCCTGACCTTGAGTTACTTAGGCCGTAGCTCTCGCGTGAATGGGACAACCTGAAACGATCAATAGGTGTGCGCTACACCGCAAGCGTTCTGTCTAAGCCTCATTTAATAATTAGCACAAACAAGAACCAACTATTGGCACAAGCAGCCTATCCAAACTAAGTAGCCTTATTCGGCAGGCATTTATTTTAATTGCACACACCCTCAATAATTTTGCTCTCACCACTACTGTGAGTGTTTATTTCAGAATGATCACACAATAAATGTCGTCCTGCCATTACCTACAATCTCACACTCAAAGCAGCATGCATAGTCAGCAACAAGCTAGTGCTAGGGCTACACTAGATACTAGCGCCAGCTAAGGCCAATTCAACCTATATCCGCTTCAGCTTTACCTAAAAGCATCACACCTCTAAAATCCACCCACCCACAATACTATCTGCCCTCACCACCAACACCCTCCCCTTCCCAGCCAGTGCAACATGTCGGCATATCCTTAAGAGAGGCGCAAGTGGTGGTGACAGGTCGACGATTAACGCCGAGGCACGGCGGGGTATGGAAAAGCCATGTGAAGTGACTTGGGCATGGAAAACTTTGGGCTGACCAACACCACAGCAGCTGTCTACACTATAGCAAATTACGGTTGCCAGCCCCGTGCCGTCTCTTACACACTTCCGTCTCAGCGTATCACCTGCTGTGCTTGCCCAGCGTGCCCTTGCTGCTGCCGCATGTTGTGGTGCACGCCGTATTAGAGAGCGTGGAGCCCGTTTCAAGCACCAGCGAGTCCTTGTGCAGGTTGCACGCTGTCACTGCACTCGAGCTGCTCGCCAGAAACACGCTCCCCTGCTCTCGTGTTCGCAACACACGTGCGCCACCAGACGGACACACCAAGGGAAATCGAACCAGAGCAGAGGGGAGGACAGAGCAGCAAGGGAGCATGACAGAGGGAAAGACGGAGGGATTCGGATCAACAGGGTGAACGGATACTCCGTTATGAATGAAGGAGTCGACGACGTGCGACAGGAGAGCGAATGAGAGAAAAGCAGGATAACGTGAACACGTGTCAACGGACGGACAGGCGGATTGCGTGACGGGATAGGAGGGGTGAGAGGGGGGCGTACAGGGATGGAGGCGTTGTTGTTGTAGTAGCTGGCCTGGCAGAGGGTGAGACTCGAGTCGAACGCGTGCACTGCACTGCCCACCTGCATACCATGCGCGCAGCGATGGAGAGAGAGAGAGACGTGAGGGAAGCGAGGGTAGAGAGGGTAGTAGCTTAAGATAAGCGGGAGAGAGACATGAGGGAAACACGAGCGGGCGAACCCCTAGCGTGCAACCAACCACGGCGCACGCAGCTCAACGCTAGTCAATCAACGTCAAACTCAGCGCGACGCGACGTACCGCGGCGCTGTTGGCGTTGAACTTGGAGCGGTGCAGGTTGACCGTCGCCTTCATGATCGCGCTCACCGCGCCGCCCGCGGTCGACGCCATGTTGCGGTGAAACACGTTCGCGTCCGCCGTCATCTCCGCGCCCTTGGCCAGCGACACCGCGCCGCCGAACCCCGCGAAGTTGCGGATGAAGTGGCAGCGGTGGCAGTGCAGCGCGCCGCCCTCGTCCACCTCAACTGCGCCACCCGCCGTCGTCTGCGCGGAGGGTTGAACGGGGGAATGGAAAAGAAAAGCAAATGGGGAAGCATCCTTTTCCTCCACCGCAACGGCTTGATCAGCATTATCCCCCACTCCGCGTTTTGACTCCATACGCGATAAGACGCGGGAAACCACACGCAACAGATTCCATCCGCTATAAAAACGATCCAAAAACACACAAGCCGAGATAACCAAGCACCCACGTCTGCCCCTCACATTTTCCCCGCCCTCCCCCTCCCACAAACACACACACACACACACTGGCACCAACCCCAAGGCACTCCCCGTTACACGCCTCCACCACCCCGTCCCACCGCTCCACCGCCGCGTACCACGCCGTAGAGCCCGTTGAAGCGGAAAAAGACGCCGTCGAGGCGCGCCTGGCCGCCGTTCATGATCCAGATGGAGCCGCCACTGCCGGAGATGGGGCGGCCGCGGCTGAGCTGCAGATTGGAGATCACGAGCTGCCCGCCCTTCTCCACTATGAAGTGACGACTGCGGCGACGCGCGTCTATGCGACACATGCCCAGCTGCGACGCGGACGAGGGGAAGAGTAAGGGAGGATGGGGTGTTGTGAGGGAGATTGGGATGAGGAGATGTAATGAGAACGGAGGGAAAGAATCCGTATGCAGGGAGTGGAAGGGCGGTGGAGAGGGGAGAGGGGATCGGCGAAAGGTGGATTTAGCGGCTTGAAACCAATGGAGCAGCAGGTGTGCGAGGAAACGCGTGTATGGAGAGTCAGGGAAATAATGCCGAAGGAACGAAGGCGAAATGAAACGCTAACTGCGAACAGGTGTAAAGAGAAAATTAAGAGTCAAATCGAGAAGCTCCTCGCATTCCCTCTCGGTCAATTAAAGCCATTCCCTTGCACTCCTCCTCTCCAGCCCACCCGCCTCTCTCCTCACCCACACCTTCCCCGCTGCGTGCGCGCACCTCGGATTGCCTGCAGCGCGGATGTCCGGTGATGTTAACGGTCCACGTGATGTTAGGCATGGGGCCTTTGAGGTAGAATGTATCAACGATCACGATCGGCCGGCGCTGGTTCAGTGCGCGGATCAGCTGCCCGTAGTTAGCCACCATAGCCGGAGACCACGGATCGTTGTTCCCCTTCATAGTATTCCCCACGGCCACGCCTCCGCCGCCGCCCGCGCCTGCGCCATTCCCTTTCTTCCCCGCTTCCACTGCTCCGGGTGGGGTTACGGGCACCGCTGCGCTGCCATTGCCGGGCGCGGGAACACCTACCTTCGGCTCCGGCACAAGAGCGGGAGGCGGGACGGTAGGCTTGTCGGAGGATGGAACGGGGACTTCCGACGTAGGATTGGGTTGCGCGACAGCGGGTCGGAGTTGCAGCAACGTGAGGAGGAGGAAGGTGGAAGAGAGTATAAGCACTAGGTTACGATCGCGTCGTATCGCCATTCCGTGAAGCTATTGAGATCGCGGAATCAGTATATGACTAGCGAACGTGCTATGAAGTATCGGAACGTATAAGAAGATGCTGATACCGATATGAGGGGTGTTTTTTTGGCAGCAGGGACACGCTTCGAGTGTGACGCATTAACTTTCTAGTCTATTGGTTGGTCCCCGCGTCTTTTGGCAGTCTTACTCGATGACAGTCTTTTCCCACGTACAGTGCGTTAGTTTCGTACGGTTTGCCTGTTCGTTGCATCAGAAGGGAAAAGGCGATAATGAGGGAATCGGGATATGCTCAGTGGCTAAGGATTCACCAGTGCCAACAACCTGTGAGAGCAAGGCGAGTAATGCAAAGGTGATAGGAGACAAAGGGCTGGGCGAGAGTTGGACTAGGATCGGAGGAGCGCGAGGGGGAGGGATTGCGGTTTTGGCGGGTTGGCTGGTTGGAAGTTGGTCCCAAACAAGCAAGGATGCAGCAGCACGTTGCGGTGGATTCCAAGGAGTGGGGCATTGTTGTGAGCCATGGCTCGAAAGGGAAGCCAACCAAAACCCACGGGTGGGAGGGGGAGGGACGGACAGGCTGGGCTGGGCTGGGCTTGGTTGGGCAGGGTTGGTTGATCGAGCCAAAGTCGAGGCGGTGATGCAAATGGACTCCAATCGCTGAATCTAGGATACGAGTCCCCGAAATGGACGGGTAGGATGTTTTCCGGCTTGGGCGGGACACTGGTGAAAGGGCGCTGGAATTCAAATTTCGGCCACGGCGGGACTTCAAGAAGCAATTTCTCGAAGAGCCGATTTTGTGGGTGGACAAAACCGAGTCGTACAGCGACACGGGGACGCACGAAAAGAGCGTCAAGAAGTCCAACCCGCCGATCTGCCACAAATCAGAGCACCTGCGTCGAATCGTGGGGACAGGAAAGGGCTGTTGGCGCCAAAACATCCCAGCTTCCCTCCGTTTCGGATTTCCACTAACACAACCGTTGTCGCAAAACCTCAAGGTTTATCAACTTGCAAGGTCCCGAGTTACTGTACCACAAATCGAGGATATAAAGGCTATATGTTCACTGTGTTTGTACAGTCCATTCTAAACCTTCACATCATTCTATCATGCAAAATAGTACAAGATGCTATGAAAATTGTGCAAGATGACAAATATTAAATCATTAGGGTATATTCCTGCAAAGAAATGTCTTCGTTTTAGGCATCACAGAGGCAACGTACCGCTCTCCACTGCATTGCACCTAAGGGTACATTCCTAAAGTGCGTCACAAAGGCCTCGCGTCTCAAACGAAGAGATACAGTGCGGTGCAAATGTTTGTCTCTTAGGTTTAATGCGGTGCAAAACGATATATGTTGGAAACAATAAGTGTCAGAGGTCCACTGGGGATCCCCGATGATCCTAGGGAAGGGTTACAGGCATGTCGGCCTGGGGGGTTATGGGCGCACTTGTCAGAATGAAGAATGGATGGTGCATTGATGTTGGTTGGGGTACATATAGCTAACCCTAAGTTTTGTACCCCCTAAGACAAACCTCACTATAGGCTACAACATTTGACACACCCCCATAGCCTAAGTGAGGGGTGTCTAGCAGAACCAAACGAGTACGGTCACAAGACCAGTCCAAGAAACAAAGCTCAGGGTGGATCACAACGTCACCACACAGTCTGAGCACAAACAACAGTGGCCACAAGGCCAGTCCAAGAAGTAACAGAGATATATAGAAAGCAAAGTAAACAGTACACTCAAGTCTAAGCAACACGAGAACCAGTGTCAACAAGGCCTAACTGCACACAGCACCTCTGGTGGTCACAAGGCGGAAGCGCCTTGGTGAAGATGTCTGCAGTGTTGGCCTCGGACTCCACAAACTCAAAGCGAGCCTGTCCACGCCTCTGCAACTCTCGCAGAAGAAAGTACCTGACGTGAATGTGCTTCACTCTGCTCTCCAGTCGTGGCTCTCGACAAAGGAGAATAGACGCCTTGTTGTCAGTGAACAAGGTCGGTGCAGAGCTCGGCCGCTCACCAAGGTCGGTGAGCAAGAAGGTCAACCAACGCAGCTCCTGTGCCGCCATGGCACCAGCGTAGATCTCAGCCTCAGCTGTAGAGGTCGAGACCGAAGAGGAGCGCGTGGACCGCCAGGAAACAGCTCCAGAACCCAGGCTGAAACAGTACCCCTGAGTAGACCTGTGAGTCTCAGCGTCGTCAGCGTAAGAGGAGTCACAGTGACCAGTAAGTACGACAGACTGCTGCCCTCCAAGAACTAGCCCCACGCCTGACGTCGTCGCTAGGTACTTCGCCACCCTCACAGCTGCTGTCCAGTGAACAGGACGGTGTCTCCCTGGCGCAACAAAGCGCGCAAGAACGCTGAGAGGGAAGGCGAGGTCCGGGCGAGTACAAGTCATCAGGTACATGAGGCAACCCACAAGCTCAGCGTAGGGACCACTAGGCTCGAACGGCTCGTCAGGAAAGGGTCCAGTGAGTCTGTGGTCAACAGCAAGAGGTGTGCGCTGTACTGTGGAGTGCTGAAGCCCGAACCGCTGAAGGACCTGCTGCACCATGTGCGACTGTGAAAGTGTAATGGTGCGAGCAGCTCTGTCCCTGGTGATCTGCAGGCCAAGGTAGTGGCGCAGCTCACCAAGATCAGTGCAGGTGTGTCTCTTCTGCAGTTCGGACTTCACGTGTGCCAAAGCAACCCTGTCAGGGGTGGCGAAAACAAGGTCGTCAACGTAGACCAGAACAAAGAAAGGTGTGGTGCCACGACGAACGAACAGCGACGGGTCAGCAGAAGACGGCTGGAACCCAAGGTCAGACAGGGTAGAACGCAGGGTGTCGTGCCACTCACGAGGAGCCTGACGAAGACCGTAAACCGGTCGCCTCAGCCTCCACTGGGTCCCAGGAGGGAAAGTGCTAGTGAAGGCAGAGGGACGACGCAACCAGACCTCCTCGTGAAGACTGCCCTGAAGGAAAGCAGTAGAGAAGTCGAGAGAGTGTAACTCGTAGTCTCTCTGTGCTGCTACGTGTAGTAACACCCGAAGAGTGGTCATCTTCGGGGTGGGCGCGAAGGTCTGAAAGAAGTCAACTCCCTCGCGCTGACTGAAACCTCTAGCCACGTAGCGCGCCTTGAAGACCGGAGGAGATCCCGGTGGCCGCTTCACCCTGTAGATCCACATGCCGTCGACTACGTTCGCCCCCGGAGGGGGAACCTCATCGACGTAGGTGCCTGTGGATCTGTAGGAGGCCATCTCTGCGTCCATGGCAGCTCTCCACTGAGAGGCCCAAGGCCCTGACACTGCCTTAGCGTAAGTGCGAGGAGTCGGAATGTCAAGGGCGTCGGGGTCACCCTCAGGGGCGAGGAGCATGGCACAGAGATGAGGGGAAGCGGCCGCCAGGAACTCTAGCTCAAACTGCCTGTCCTCTAGGGCGTCACAGCCAAGGGCAGACACACCCCCGACGGCCAGAGGACTGGAAGGAGGAGCAGCCACAAGAGCGGTGGCGAAGTCAAGGCGGCGGGTAGAGGCAAACTCAGTGACTGCGGCAGTAAGAGCGGACACAGAGGACACAGAGGCACGAGGGTGAGTAACAAGTGAGGCGAGAACACGAGAGAGAAGAGGACGGTACGTGCGGTAGTAGTCAGTGACAGGAGTAGGGAGCGACGCAGTGAGAGCCGACTCAGGAGGAGACGGAAGCACAGACGGAGACGGACGAGGTGGACTAGAACGAAGTAAGGCAGTACGAAGGTCAGTGAAGGGAACAGGAGACGAGGGACGAGCACGAGGGGAGCGACGAGAGGCCCAAGTCTGAGAAGGAGGAGGGGACAACGAAGACTGAGAACGAGGGAAAACAGCGGGAGAGGGGTCAGGAGGAGGAAGCGGAGGACCAGAGACGGGAGGAGAGGGGGAGGAGGAAGGAGAGGGAGAGGGGAGACCAAGGGTCCGAAGACCCGAGACAGGAGGAGGAGACGGCAGCTGCTGCTGCTGCGGCTGCTGCGGCTGCTGCTGCTCCAGCGGCTGCTGCCCCTGCTGCTGCTCCTGCTGCTGCTCCTGCTGCTGTCGCTCCTGCTCCTCGAGCCGCTGCAACTCTCTCTCCTCTCTCTCCAACTCCAGCTGCTCCTCACGAGCACGACGAACACGAGCCTGGAACCTGGTCGGGTAGGGGTGGGGGGAAGGAGTAGTGTCCGGGGCAGCGGCAGCCCCAGAGTCGACCTCCGAAGCACCAAGCACACCACCCCCAGAGGCAGCACCAACACCAGCTCCAGACCCAGGCTCTCCAGAAACCGAAGGAACACCCTCACCCCCAGACGCAGCACCAGCACCCCCAGACTCCGCACGACCAGTACCAGCCCCCGGAGGAGAAGAGTCCTCTGCAACCCGCGGCTCAGCTCCAACTCCAGCACCCCCAGAACCAGAGACCTGTACAGGGACAGTCGTAGGACCAACCTCCCGAGAGGGAGCACCTACAGGAGGCGGTGAGGAAGACTGTGGGGAGGGAGGCTGTACAGGGGGGGCTACCGAAGGGGGAGGGCTAGCCTGAGACACACCAGACGGGGCTGGACCAGGGGGGGGAGGCTGTACCGGGGGAGCAGGCGGGGGAGCGGCTGTCAGGAAGAGGGGGGGAGGAGGAACCGGGAGACCTCGACTGGGGTACCTGACGTAGTACGGGGTGGACTCCTCGAAACGGACGTCACGGGAGTCAAAGAACCGGTGAGAGGGAGGGTGGTAAAAGGTGAAGTCAGAGGAGTCCTCAGGGAAACCAAGGAAGACACAAGGAACGGCGCGAGGCGAGAGCTTGTCCGCGGAGGTGTCGCGGACAAGAGCCAAGCACCCCCAGACACGAAACCTCGACGCGACACCAGGGGACCCTGTCCAAAGACTGGTCGGTGAAGCCTCCGGCCGAGAGACGCGTGGCCAGAGGTTCAGCTGGTGCGCGGCGTACCTGACTGCGTATGGCCACAGGAAATGGGGGGCACGGGCGTGAGTCAAGGAGGTGCGGGCAATCTCCATGACCAGGCCTATGCGACGCTCAGCAACCCCATTCTGCTGTGGGGACTCCGGAAGCGTCCAGGACTGACGAATGCCCTGTTCGCGACAGAATCCAGCGAGAATGCCGGAGCGAAACTCGCCCCCGCGGTCGGAGTGGAGACAGCTGACACGACGACCACGAGTGTCCTGGGTGGTAAGCAACCACCTGATCAGCGTAGAAGTCACCTCAGACTTCCTCGCCAGGGGGAACACTGTGGTGTAGCGGGAGTAGTCGTCAACGACCACCAAAAAGAAACGCTCACGCTCAGGGCCAGGGCGAGGAGAGGGGCCCCAGACGTCCAAGTGCAGCGTCTCAAAAGGCTCGGTGGCCGGACGAAGGGAGGAGGAGTGAGGGGTGGCACGCAGCCTACCCTCGACGCAAGGACCGCACGGTGGTGCAAGAGACGGCGGCAGCGACGGCAAGACACGCGGGAGACCTAAGACCAGACGCTGACTAGACATAGCACGCAGACGTGGAAGAGAAGGGTGTCCCATCCGGTGGTGCCACAGAACGGTGGGGTGGGCAAGCGACCGACAGGAGCAAGACGCAGCGACTGGACTGGACGCGACAACCTGAGGGGACGGAACCACCTGGTGAGACGCAGGGAGGAGACTAGGGGGAGGGACAGGAACTGGGAGGAGTGGCCGCTGCGACGGCGGCCGCTGTGGCTGCGGCTGCGGCTGCTGCCGCTGCTGCTGCTGCGGCTGCTGCTGCTGCTGCGGCTGCTGCTGCTGCTGCAGTCGCTGCTGAGCGCGCGGGCCAGTGTGAAGAGTGTAGAGACCGGAGCCCGGCTCAGCAGCAAAAGTGGCGAGGGGCTGGTAAGAGTCCCCGTCAACACACACCGCAGTCTCTCCAGAAGGCTCAAACCACACACCCACGTGCTGACTCACGAGGGGTCGCACGCCCACCAAGTTCCGGGAGAACGAGGGGACGTGAAACCCAGTGAGAGACCCAGAAGGAGCAGCCGGACACGGCAAGGTGGTAGTGTGACGCGCGGTGACTGGTCCCGAAGTGGGATCAGCCAGCGCCACAGAAACAGGCGCAGGAAGAGGCGTAAGTGTCGTGCTGTCACGAAAGAAGCAGTGAGAGGCTCCAGAGTCCAGCGTGAACGACAGCGAACCGTCCTCTGAGGTAGCCGCTGGACTAGAGTCTACACAAGAACCTACACTAGCAACAGGCAACTGAGCAAGGCTAGCACCTAAGCTAACAACACCAGAGTAAGCAGAGTCAGAAACACTAGAGTCAACAACAGCATACATAGCATGGGGAGTACCAATCAGATCAACTAACTGCTCAGCAGACATGCCCCACAGAGCGGAGCCGTAGCGCTGAACAAGAGGCAGCCAGTCAGGGGCAGGAGCACCAACCCCGTAGACCAAACGAACCGTGTCAGTGAGCTGAGCAAAGCACTGACCAGGGGGGTGAAACCGGCCACAAGGGTGGCCACGACGAGGGCCTGTCAGAACCTGGTAGGTGCAGGGAGTGTAAGCAGCACCACGCTGGGTCTGACGCAGCCCCGACCCTGGAGCCAGCTGCTGCCGCTGCTGCTGCTGAGGCTGCTGGGAGGAGAGGGGCTGCTGGTGCTGCTGAAGCTGCTGCTGACGCTGAGCCTGGTACCACGCCGCTGCTCCACCAACCGGGGCAGGAAGTACAGGAGGCGACTGACGAACTCGGGCGTCGCCACCACTAGCAGGCGCAGTGGAGTCACCAGTCACTGCACGAGGCGCCTCTCCAGGCCCTGAACCTCCACCGCCGCCAGGCGCAACGCCACCTCCACTACCTCCGCCTCCACCTCCACTACCACCACCAGAACCGCCTTTCTTGCCACTCCTACCGCGGGACCGCGACGCAGTCGTAACAGCAGCTGCAGTCGCGTCAGTAGCGGCAGTGGCAAGTGAGGCAGTAAAGGTGGGTAACTGCGGGACTGTGCACCCGTGGAAGAGTGGGGGGGGCACAGCACCAGAGGCAGCGGCTACCGAGCGAAGGTTGCTCTCGACGTCCTTGAGTGCAGACTCAAGGACATCGACGGTGAGCTCACTAGGGTGCTTCAGCAGAAGCGCGTCGCGAACGGAGGCAAGGCGGTCAGGGAGGCTAGTGGCGATGAAATAGATAGTAATCGCCATAGGGGGAGGAAGCAGTGCAAGCTGTGCCTCAGTGCAAGCAGCGCGGTAACTAGCGTCGAGCGAGCGGAGGTGAGCGATCAAGTCAGCAGAGCGCTCAAACGAGGCGAGATCAGGAAACAGGAACGGGAGGAAAAGACGGCCAAGAGAGACAGTAGCGGGAGTAGAGTAGCGGGCCTTAATCGCAGTGAGGTACGCAGCAGCGGTGCGAACCTGAGTGAAGTGGACCTCCTCGGACTCAGGGAGGAGGCTGCTGAGTGCGATGCAGGCCGCAGCGTCACGCGACGTCCAAGCCGTCCTGTCAGCGCGCTGACGGGCAAAGCGAGCCGTAGCAGCATCGTCAGGGGCAGGACCTAAAGCGGCAGGCTCGGGGGGCTCGGGGAGGTCACCAGTAGCGTGCGACCAGAGGGTCTCGCCCCCCTGGACTTGACTCTCTAACAGACGGCGAGCGCGAAGAAGCCAGACGGAAAAGTCAAGAGGTCTACCGTCAGCGTCGAAACGAAGAACTCGCGGAGTCGCCATAGCGAGAACGAACGCGAACGAGCAGGCGAGTAACAGCAGGAGGTAAGAGGCAAATTAGGGTTCAGGTGGGGGGACTTAGTCGCAGCGGAAGAACGGGCCAGGGCGTAGGGTCGACGGGACGGGGGGAAAGGGCGCGACGCGACGGGGGGAAAGGGACGCGACGAGGGGGAAAGGGCGGGCAGGACGCGACGCTAGGAGTGGCGCTAGGCGCGGCACTACGCGCGGTAACAACGGAACCGGAACGAATGAGAGCTAGGATCAGGCTCGGGAGGCTCGAACGGAGAACGGAGGAACGGGATCCCACAGGATCCTAACCTAACTGATACCATGTCAGAATGAAGAATGGATGGTGCATTGATGTTGGTTGGGGTACATATAGCTAACCCTAAGTTTTGTACCCCCTAAGACAAACCTCACTATAGGCTACAACATTTGACAGCACTCACCCGCTATACAAACAAGCCCTTTTATCCCAGTGGTTAGTGGCTGGGATTCTGACATGGTATCAGAGCGAAGGTCTCGGGTTCGATTCCCGGTGTGTGCACCTCGGGCATCCCAGTGCGAGGGGGTGTCAGAGGTGTTAAACTGTATTATGTTGGTAGGCTGTAGTGGGGTAGCCAATATGGGGTACAACCCCAACTAGGGTTTGCTACTTGTACCCAATTCTTCCATTCAATGCACCATTCTTGCCTAGTTCTTCTGAAATGGTATTCAGAGCAGGAGGTCCCTAGGACCTACCGACCGTTTTTTTTTAAGGGCCCACCACCGCTCGCATGCGGTTACCACGCTACCCCGTGCCCTAGCCTCGTAGCGCCCTCGTGCGCCCTCGTTAGCGCCCTCGTGCGCCCTCGTTAGTGCCCTCGTGCGCCCTCGTTAGTGCCCTCGCGCGCCCTCGTTAGCGCCCTCGTTAGCGCCCTCGTGCGCCTCTCGTTAGCGCCCTCGCGCGCCCTCGCTAGCGCCCTCGTGCGCCCTCGTTAGCGCCCTCGTGCGCCCCTCGTTAGCGCCCTCGCGCGCCCCTCGCAGCGTCGCCCGCCCGCCGTGCTGCCCGCTCGCAGCGTCGCCCGCCCGCCCGCTGCCCGCTTCGCAGCCCGCCCGCCGCGCTGCCCGCTCGCAGCGTCGCCCGCCCGCCCGCTGCCCGCTTGCAGCGTCGCCCGCCCGCCCGCTGCCCGCTTCGCAGCCCGCCCGCCGCGCTGCCCGCTCGCCGCGTCGCCCGCCCGCCCCGCTGCCCGCTTCGCAGCCCGCCCGCCGCGCTGCCCGCTCGCAGCGTCGCCCGCCCGCCCGCTGCCCGCTTCGCAGCCCGCCCGCCGCGCTGCCCGCTCGCAGCGTCGCCCGCCCGCCCGCTGCCCGCTTGCAGCGTCGCCCGCCCGCCCGCTGCCCGCTTCGCAGCCCGCCCGCCGCGCTGCCCGCTCGCCGCGTCGCCCGCCCGCCCCGCTGCCCGCTTCGCAGCCCGCCCGCCGCACTTCCCGCCTGCAGCGCCGCCCGCCCCCCGCACTGCCCGCTCGCCGAGTCGCCCGCCCGCCGCGCTTCCCGCCGAGCTACCTACCTGCAGCGCTGCGGCAGCTTCCTTGCTCAGTCGCACTGTCACTATGGCTTCCATCCGCGTGCTGTCGTTCGATGCTGAGGGCCGCCCTGTGAAGTTCGCCACTTGGCTGGATGACCTGCAGCTGTTCCTTCTGAGCGATAGCAAGGAGCATGTGTCGCTCTATGATTACGCGTCTGGTGCTGCACCTGCCCCTCCTGCCACAGCTGAGCTTAGTGTTCGTTCCCACTGGCAGACTCGTGACGCAGCTGCTCGCCTAGCCATTCGCAGTCACCTCCCGCTAGCTGAGCTCGAGCATTTTGGCGACTGCAAATCCGCTAAGGCCCTGTACGATGCTGTCGTTGCTCGCTACTCCTCGCCTGCCACAGCCGAGCTTAGCCGCCTCATGCTGCCGTACCTGTTCCCTGAGCTGTCCACCTTTGCTACAGTCGCCGATCTTATCACCCACCTTCGCACTAGTGATGCTCGCCTGCGTGCTGCCCTTCCCACCGAGTTCTGCGCTAAGAACCCCCCTCCACTGTACTGGACACTCCACTTCATAGTCACCCGACTCCCTGACACCCTCAGCTCAGTTCGAGACCACTTCCTTGCTCGCTGTCCCACTGAGCTCACAGTCGCCCTCCTAGAGGAGCAGCTGCTAGCGGCCGAAAAGAGCATTGTAGCTGTCGGTGCTGCTCGTGGCGCTCCTCGCACCCCCATCTTTGAGGGGTGTTCTCCCTCTCCCCTCGCTCCCTCCTACGCTACTGCTGCTGCTGTTGACTTCCTTGGTGCTGAGTCTGCTGGCGCTGCTTCTGCTCCTGGTGGGAGGCGCCGCACCGGCAAGGGCAAGGGGGGCAAGGGTGGCGGGGGTGGCGCTGGGGGGGGAGGAGGTGGGGGAGGTGGGGGGGGAGGCGGTGCTGGAGGGAGCGGTGGCGGGAGTGCTGGTGGGAGTGGGGTCGGCAGCGGAGGCGGGGGCGGCGGAGGGAGCGGTGGCGGTGGTGGCGGCGGCGGCGGCGGCGGTGGCGGCGGCGGCGGCGGTGGCGGCGGCGGCGGTGGCGGTCGGAGCGGAGGTAGTGGTGGTGGCGGAGGTCGGAGTGGAGGCACTGGCTCGGGCCAGAGCTCCCAGCAGCAGCAGCGTCCCCAGACGACCCAGCAGCTTCGTGAGTGGCTTGCTCAGCGTGGGACGTCGGGGGGCAATGGCCGCTGTTCCTATGTCATTCGCACAGGTGACCGCAAGGGACAGACTGTCAAACATTGCATGTTTATATTGTCTAGGCTGTAGTGGGTTACACCTTAGGGGGTACACAAAGTTAGGGTTTCCTACTTGTACCAAACTCTGTTCTAGTTCATTCATTCCTGCTCAGTTATTTCTGACATGGTTTCAGAGCAGGTCCTTCGCTAGGACTGTTCTTAGGGCCCACCGACTTACCTACCTGCTTACCTTCGCTTGTTTCCGGCCCCGATGGCCCCGTCGATCTAGCACGATCTAGCGGCCCTGCGGCCCCTTTGAATTTTTTTTTTTTCCTAGCGGCCTCTCACGGCCCCCGTCGCGTCGCCCCTTAGCGCCCCGATCGGCCCCGTCACGCCGCCCGCGAACCGCACAGCGCGCCGCGCTCACAGCCCGCGAACCGCCCACGCACAGCCCGCGAACCGCCTGCGCAGCCCGCGACCAGCCCGCGCAGCCCGCGCACAGCCCGCGAACTGCCCGCGAGCAGCCCGCGACCTGCCCGCGAACCCCCGCGAGCCGCCCGCGACCCGCTTACGCAGCCCGCGAGCAGCCCGCGCAGCCCGCGCTGAGCCTGCGCGGCTCTTGCGCTGACCGCCGCCGGCCCGCACGCTGCCCGCGCAGCTCACATACGGCCCGCACGGCCCGCGCGCTGCCTGCTCCCGGCCCGCCACTGCTGAGCCCGCAGCCGCCCGCGCACCGCTGCTGCTGAGCCCGCCGCCGCCCGCGTATCACCGCTGCTGAGCCCGCCCCTGCTGCGCCGGCTCTCGCTGCCGCCTGCTGCGCCTGTGCACCACTGCAGATCCTACTACTACACTTCCTGCTACTGCTGCTTGTGCGCCACTACAGTCCGTAGGCCCCACCGGCCCCGCTGACCCTGCGCACGCCTTTTCAGTGACTTTACTGCTTCTACTACTGCCGCTGTCGCTATGGCTAGTCCTCCTGTTCTAGCTTTCGACGCCGAGGGCCGTCCGGTCAAATTCGAAACCTGGCTAGATGACCTGCACCTTTTCCTACAGCTCACTGCCAAGGAAGATATTACACTGTACGACCACGCTCTCGGCCATGCGACCGCCCCACTCGCTACTGCCCCCCCAGCTGAGCGCTCACAGTGGCAGACCCGTGACGCGCACGCTCGCTTTGCTATTCGCAACTCCCTGCCGCTAGATGAGCGCGAGCACTTCGGCCAGTGCAAGACTGCTAAGGACCTCTACACGGCTGTAGTGGCCCGCTACTCCTCACCTGCTTCTGCCACGCTAGGCCGCCTCACTCTCCCCTACCTGTTCCCCGACCTAGCCTCCTTTCACACTGTCGCAGACCTCATCACCCACCTTAAGACTAGTGAGGCTCGCTTTCGCGCTGCCATGCCTGACGAGTTCCTCGCTAGCAACCCCCCCCCGCTCTGGATCACTCTCTACCACGTTGTCACCCGCCTCCCTGACTCTCTGCGCCCTGTCAGGGACCAGTTCCTCTCTCGCTCCCCCACTGAGCTCACCGTAGACCTCCTCGAGAAGGAACTGCTTGCAGCCGAGGCTAGTATCGTCGCTGTAGGCACCTCTCGTGGCGACCCCCGCGGCCCCTTCTTCGAGGGGTGCTCCCCTTCCCCCCTCCTCCCCTCTGTCGCCTCTGCTGCTGCTGTCGACCTCCTTGGTGCTGAGAAGGTCGGGGCTGCGTCTGCTTCAGGCGGACGACGCAGGGGCAGGAGTGGCAGGAGTGGGGGTGGTGGCGGAGGAGGCGGGGGTGGAGGTGGTGGCGGTGGAGGTGCGACTGGAGAGACTAGTGGCGGCAGTGGTGGAGGTGACAGCGGCGTTGGGAGTGGTGACAGGGGCGGAGGTGGCAGCGGAGGCGGAGGTGGTCGTGGCAGCGGCAGGGGTGGAGGTGGCCGGGGCGGAGGCGGAGGGGGTGGTGGTCGTGGAGGCCCGGGGGGCGGTCAGAGTCAGCAGCCTGCCCCGACCCTTCAGGCCGCCCGTGAGTGGTATGCGCGGCGCAGCGTCACCTGTCAGTACGTTATTCGTACAGGTGACCGCACTGGCCAGACGTGTGGGGGGCCGCACCAGACGGAGCGCTGCTTCGCCCGCCTCAACGATGCGTGGCGCACCCAGTTTCCTGGTGGGGGTGAGCTGCCGCGCTGGGCTGAGCTGCTCAGGAAGGGTGTTGATATTTGGGCACTAGACTTTGATGCTATTCTCACTGCCATGTATGCGATGTCTATTAGTGGAGAGGGTGCTCAGTACTTGCGTGTTCCGCCCGACCCGGGCATTCAGGCCAGCCCCGCTGCTGCTCTAGGTGCTAGTGTGTCTGCTTCCACAGGTACTACTGCAGCTGCTGCTCTAGGTGCTTGTGCGTCTGTGCCCCCTGGTACTGAGTCGACTGCAGCACTGCACACCTTCACACTGGACTCAGGTGCTTCTCGCTCTTTCTTTCGTGACCGCACTGTCCTTGAGCCTCTAGCTCGGCCGGTTGCTGTCTCTCTTGCTGACCCCTCTGGGGGTCCGGTCCTTGCGACCTCCTCCACCACCCTTCCGTGTCCAGCGGTTCCGTCCGGCACGCTCTCAGGTCTCTACCTCCCCTCGTTCTCCACGAACTTGGTGGCAGGTAGTGCGCTCCAGGACGGGGGTGTTCACCAGTTCACCCCTGCCTACGAGCGTGTGACTCACTGCACGTGTGCTCGGACGGGCCGCCACCTAGCTACTTTCACTCGAGAGCCGGGGTCTGACCTGTACACACTGACCACTGAGTCCCCTCAGGTAGCTGCGTCTGCGTCAGCGTCAGGTCAGCTGTCCGCCCCCTGCTCGTGTCGCTCTCTGGCGAACGACACCGTCCTCTGGCACCACCGCCTTGGTCACCCGTCTGTGCAGCGCCTGCGGGCCATGCACAAACGGGACCTTGTTGCTGGTCTTCCCAGGGTGCTCCCTCCCCTTCCTGACTCCCCTGCTCCTGACTGCATTCCCTGTGTCGAGGGGCGGCAGCGCGCCGCTCCTCACTCCTCCTCCTTTCCCCCGACGACCGCTCCCCTGCAGACGCTCCACATGGACGTGTGGGGCCCAGCCCGCGTCCGTGGTCAGGGTCAGGAGAGGTACTTCCTGATAGTTGTTGACGACTACTCGCGCTACACCACGGTCTTCCCCTTGCGCGCCAAGGGTGACGTCCCTGGTGTTTTGATCCCCTGGATCAGCCGAGCCCGTCTCCAGCTAGGCGAGCGCTTTCACTCGGACTTTCCTGTCCTGCGCTTGCACTCTGACAGAGGTGGTGAGTTTGCCTCCGACCTCTTGGCAGCCTACTGTGCTGAGCACGGCATTGAGCAGTCGTACACGCTTCCGGCCTCTCCACAGCAGAATGGGGTCGCTGAGCGCCGCATTGGCTTGGTCATGGAGGTCGCTCGTACCTCCCTGACTCATGCGGCTGCTCCCCACTTTCTGTGGCCGTTTGCGGTCCGGTACGCAGCGCATCAGCTCAACCTCTGGCCCCGTGTCTCCTTACCGGAGACTTCCCCGACTCTACGGTGGACGGGAGAGGTTGGCGATGCGTCGCGTTTCCGGGTCTGGGGATCTCGAGCTTTTGTCCGCGACACGTCCGCGGACAAGCTCTCGCGTCGCGCTGTTCCCTGTGTCTTTCTTGGCTTTGTTCCCGACGCGCCTGGATGGCAGTTTTACCACGTCACCTCGCGCCGGGTTCTGGCCTCTCAGGACGTCACTTTTGACGAGTCCGTCCCCTTCTACCGCCTCTTCCCCTACCGCACTGCCCCGCTCCCCCCCCCGCCTCTCTTCCTCGCTCCAGGTGCTGAGGTACCAGACCCCCTCCCCCCTCAGGGTGCCGCTCCCTCAGGTGTGTCCCAGGTAGACCCGGGTGAGCCTGTCGAGGTAGCTGTTGACTCGCGTCCTGCGTCTGGGGGTGCTGAGCCTGGGAGTGCTGCGTCTGAGGGTGCGGAGACTGGGGGTGCTGAGCCTGGAGGTGCGGAGCCTGGGGGTGCTGAGCCTGGAGGTGCGGAGCCTGGAGGTGCGGAGCCTGGAGGTGCGGAGCCTGGAGGTACTGAGCCTGGGGGTGCTGAGCCTGGACGTGCTGAGACTGGGGGTGCTGAGTCTGGGGGTGCTGAGTCTGGGGGTGCTGAGCCTGAGCGTGCTCCACCTGGAGGAGCCCTCTCCTCCCAGCAGCTGCAGGAGAGGTACCTCGAGTACTGCCGCCTCCGGAGAGGTGCTTCTGGAGCTCGTCCCGGTACTTCCCCTCCTACCCAGGAGCTCCCCCCCATTCAGGTGATCCGCGAGTGGTACACGCGGCGCTGCAGTCTTCGTAGTGGTGCTCCTGGTGCTGCGGACCCGAGCGGTGGTGCTGTTGCTGGTGCTGAGGACCCGGACGCTGGAGCTGCTGCTGGTGCTGAGGACCCGGGGGCTGGAGCTGCTGCTGGTGCTGAGGACCCGGGCGTTGGAGCTGCTGCTGGTGCTGAGGACCCGACCGGTGGCGCTGCTGCTGGTGCTGAGGACCTGACCGGTGGCCCTGCTGCTGGTGCTGAGGACCCGGGCGTTGGAGCTGCTGCTGGTGCTGAGGACCCGACCGGTGACGCTGCTGCTGGTGCTGAGGACTCGGGCGTTGGAGCTCCTACTGGTGCTGAGGACCCGGGCGTTGGAGCTGCTGCTGGTGCTGAGGACTCAGGCGTTGGGGCTGCCACTGGTGTCCCTGCTGCTTCTGGAGACGCTGCGCGGCCGCGACCGTACTTCGTACCGCTCCTTCAGCAGGTTCTTGGTCAGGCTCCTCCTCCTAGTCCTCCTCCCTCCGTCGAGTGTCCTCTGCCTGTCCAGCTGCAGTCACAGTTACCGCCTGCCTCGCCTCTCCCTGCTCCCTCTCCTTATGCTGGTCCCACAGGAGGTCTTACAGAGCGTCGTGGGCCTGAGTCTCGTCCTGCGTCGCCTGTTCGTACTGCTCGCACTGGTCGTCGTGTCCCACGTGAGCGTCCTCCTCCTGTCCCTGGCACTCACTACATGACTCTGCGTCCCTCCACTGCTCCGCAGCGTGTCCCGCTGCCGTCTCCTCCTGCGTCCTCTCTTCCTACTCTTCCTGACCCGGAGTCTGACTCCCGTCGTGCTGCCAGTCCCACTGTTACGCGTCTCCTCGCTACAGTTGTCACTGACCCGACCTTTGAGTCCTCTGCTGCGTCTGCTCTGGTCACTGAGTTGGTTGACTTTGCTGCTCGCTGTCGCCTAGACTACGCTGCCAGCCTTGTCGCTAGGTCTGAGTCTGCGTCTGCCTGTCCTCCGTCCGTCGGGGGTGAGTGTGCCCTCGGCACGGACGTCCTTGAGGACAGACAGGAGGAGTTCCACTGCCTTGCTGCTGCTTTGCCCCGTCTCGTGTCCTTGCTAGTTGCCCCTGAGGGAGACCCGGATGCACCAGACATCCCGACCCCACGCTCTTACGCTGAGGCGATGGCGGGTCCCTACTCCTCTCAGTGGCAGACAGCCATGGACGCAGAGATGGCCTCCTGGAAGTCCACAGGCACCTACGTAGACGAGGTTCCCCCTCCTGGGGCGAACATCGTCAGTGGCATGTGGATTTTCAGGGTGAAGCGGCCGCCGGGTTCTCCACCTGTCTTCAAGGCGCGCTACGTGGCTCGAGGCTTCAGTCAGCGAGAGGGAGTAGACTTCTTTCAGACCTTCTCCCCCACCCCGAAGATGACTACTCTTCGGGTGCTGCTGCACATAGCCGCTCACCGCGACTACGAGCTTCACTCTCTTGACTTCAGCACTGCTTTCTTGCAGGGCAGCCTGCACGAGGAGATCTGGCTGCGCCGCCCCCCTGGCTTCACTGGGTCAGTTCCTCCTGGCACCCAGTGGAGGCTTCAGCGGCCGGTCTACGGTCTCCGCCAGGCGCCACGTGAGTGGCACGACACACTGAGGACGACACTTGCGGCTCTTGGGTTCGCTCCCTCTACTGCTGACCCGTCGCTGTTTCTACGCACCGACACCTCGCTGCCGCCGTTCTACATCCTCGTGTACGTCGACGACTTGGTCTTTGCCACTGCTGACACCGCGGCACTCGCTCACGTGAAGTCGGAGCTGCAGAGGAGACACACGTGCACAGACCTGGGTGAGCTGACGAGCTATCTTGGCTTGCGGATCACCCGGGACAGAGCACGGCGCACCATCACCCTGACTCAGTCACACATGGTGCAGCAGGTTCTCCAGCGCTTCCGCTTCACGTACTCCTCGCCTCAGTCCACTCCTCTGCCTACCGGTCACTCGCTCTCAGCTCTGCCTTCGGATGAGTCCGTAGAGCCGAGTGGCCCGTATCCAGAGCTTGTGGGCTGCCTCATGTACCTGATGACCTGCACTCGACCTGACCTTGCATACCCTCTTAGCATCCTAGCACGCTATGTCGCTCCTGGCCGTCACCGGAAGGAGCACATGGATGCTGCTAAGAGGGTGTTGCGCTACTTGTGCAGCACGTCGGGCATGGGGCTTGTGCTTGGAGGGCGAGACCGGGTTGTTCTCACAGGGCACTCAGACGCTTCTTGGGCAGACGACCAGGCTACTCAGCGGTCGTCCCAGGGTTACACCTTCAGCCTTGGCTCTGGCTCAGTTTCTTGGCGTTCTACTCGCTCTTCTTCTGTTCTCAGCTCCAGTTGTGAGGCTGAGATCTACGCCACAGCCATGGCTGCTCAGGAGCTACGCTGGCTGACCTACCTGCTGACCGACCTCGGAGAGCGGCCTCGTTCTCCTCCAGTGCTGTACGTCGACAACAAGGCTGCCATTGCCTTGTGTGAGGAGCACAGACTGGAGCACAGAACGAAGCACATCGCTCTGCGGTACTTCCTTGCTCGAGAGCTGCAGCAGCGTGGTCAGCTTTGTCTGCGTTACGTGGCCACGGAGGCCAACACTGCTGATGTGTTCACCAAGGCGCTTCAGCCTTGTGACCATCAGCGCTTTTGCACTCTGCTAGGCCTTGTACCCACTGGGCCTCACTTACTTACCTCTTGACCTTGCCTGTACTGTGATCACTATATATATATGCCTACTTGTTTACTTTTGCTAGGTTGTGATCACTGTATCTCTTGCTTTGTTATAAACCTGCATGTGAACTGGTCTTGTGACCGCTTGCTTGTGCTCGGAATTTGTGTGGAATCCTTGAGATCCACCCTGAGCTTGCTTTGCTTTGCTTTGACTGGTCTTGTGACCCTGTGGTTGTCTCCCACTGCGCCTATGGGGGTGTGTCAAACATTGCATGTTTATATTGTCTAGGCTGTAGTGGGTTACACCTTAGGGGGTACACAAAGTTAGGGTTTCCTACTTGTACCAAACTCTGTTCTAGTTCATTCATTCCTGCTCAGTTATTTCTGACAGACGTGTGGGAGGTTCCACACCCCGTATCGCTGCTTCTCTCGCCTTGACGACGCTTGGCGTGAGGAGATGGGCGAGGATGTTGAGCGCCCCCGCTGGGCTGAGCTCATGAGGGCTGGTGTTGATATCTTTGCTCTTGACTATGATGCTATTATTGCTGCCATGTATGCATTGACTGTTAGTGCCGAGGGAGACTGTTACTTGTGTGTGCTGCCTGACCCAGGTATAGAGCCCGCTGCCCTGGGTACTAGTGAGTCTGCTCTCTCCGGTATGGTGCCCCCTGTACTTGCTCCCTCCAGTGCTGTCCCGGCTGTTTGCGAGTCTGCTCTCTCAGGTACAGCACCCACAGAGACTGCTCTCTCAGGTACCGCACCGGCTGAGGCCTGTCACACCTTCACCCTTGACTCAGGTGCTTCCCGCTGTTTCTTTCGTGACAGTACTGAGCTCACACCGCTTCCTGCACCGGTCCCAGTCTCCTTGGCTGACCCCTCTGGGGGCCCAGTCCTTGCCCAGTCCACCACTGTGCTCCCTTGTCCGGCGGTTCCGTCTGGCTCGTTGTCGGGTTTCCACCTCCCCTCGTTCTCGACGAACCTGGTGAGCAACGCTGTCATCCAGGATCAGTGGGTTGACACCTTTACCCCTGGAGGACAGCGTGTGGCGATCTGCACGTGCTCCAGGACCGGCCGTCACCTGGCTACGTTTACCCGTCGGCCGGGGTCGAGTCTCTACACACTGACCACTGCGTCTCCTCAGGTCGCTGCTGTCGGTCAGGTGTCCGCGTCAGGTCTGGTGGCCCACGCCTGTGAGTGTCGTTCCCTGTCACACCAGACTCTTCTCTGGCACCACCGCCTGGGTCACCCCTCCTTGCCACGTCTCCGTGGCATGCACCGTCGCTGCCTTGTGTCTGGTCTTCCCAGGTCCCTCCCTCCCCTCCCTGCCTCGCCTGCGCCGCCTTGCCTTCCTTGCGTCGAGGGGCGGCAGCGCGCCGCTCCTCACTCCTCCTCGTTCCCCCCGACAGAGGCTCCTCTGCAGACCCTCCACCTGGACGTGTGGGGCCCAGCCCGCGTTCGTGGCCAGGGCGGTGAGCGGTACTTTTTGCTGGTTGTCGACGACTACTCGCGTTACACCACGGTCTTCCCCTTGCGCACCAAGGGTGAGGTCCCTGCTGTTCTGATCCCTTGGATCCGCACAGTTCGTCTCCAGCTCCGCCGCCGTTTCCGGACGGATCTTCCTGTCCTGCGTCTGCACTCTGACAGAGGTGGTGAGTTTTCCTCCGATCTCTTGAGGACCTTCTGTCAGGAGGAGGGCATCGAGCAGACCTTCACGCTTCCGGACTCCCCACAGCAGAATGGGGTTGCTGAGCGCCGCATTGGCCTTGTCATGGAGGTCGCTCGTACCTCCTTGGTCCACGCGGCGGCTCCCCATTTTCTGTGGCCGTTTGCTGTCCGGTACGCCGCGCATCAGCTCAACCTCTGGCCCCGTGTCTCCTTGCCGGAGACCTCGCCCACACTGCGTTGGACGGGGGAGGTTGGCGATGCGTCGCGCTTCCGGGTGTAGGGTGCTCGTGCCCTTGTCCGCGATACGTCCGCGGACAAGCTCTCCTCCCGCACGCTTCCCTGTGTCTTCCTTGGCTTTGTCCCTGACGCGCCGGGCTGGCAGTTTTACCACCCCACCTCGCGCCGGGTCTTCGCCTCTCAGGACGTCACCTTTGACGAGTCGGTCCCTTTTTACCGTCTCTTCCCCTACCGCACTGCCCCCCTCCCTCCCCCGCCGCTTTTCCTTGCTCCTGGTCCCCCTCCGGTAGACCCCCTTCCCCCTCAGGGTCCTGCTCCTTCAGGTGTCTCTCAGGTAGACCCTCCTCCCGTCGCTGAGCCTGTCGAGGTCACAGGTGACTCAGGTGCTGCTGCAGGTGGTGCTGCTGGGAGTGCTGAGCCTGGGGGTGCTGAGCCTGCGGGTGCTGGGCCTGGGAGTGCTGGGACTGCGGGTGCTGGAGCTGAGGGTACTGTGCCTGGGAGTTCGGCGCCTGGGGGTGCTGAGCCTGGGGGTGCTACGACTGGGGGTGCTGAGCCTGCGTGTACGGAGTCTGGGGGTGCTGAGCCTGGGGGTACTGCGCCTGAGGGTACTGGGCCTGGGGGTGCTGCTGCTGAGCCTACGGAGCCTGGGGTTGCTGCGTCTGGGGGTGCTCTTCCTGACGGTACTGGAGCTGCTGGAGCTGACGACACTGGAGCTGACGGTTCTGGACACGGTGGTCCTGCTGGTTCTGGAGGTGCTGGCTAGAGGAGGTCTGACGCTGCTGGGGCCTCTGGTGCTGACGTCGCCGACTCGGGGGGTGCTGCGGCGGAGGGTGCTGGTCCAGGTGCTTCTGGTGCTGCGGGTGCTGGAGGTGCTGGCGGAGCTCCGCCGGCGCGCCTGTTCTTCGCTCCTCCATCGCCGTCGGCTTTGCCGCCGCCTGACACGGTGCTTCGCCAGGTTCTTTCCCTCCCGTCTTCCACTGGCCTTCCCCTTCAGCCTGGCTCCCCCCTCCCTGCTCCTGTGCCTTACACTGCACAGCCGGACTCGCTTACGGAGCGTCGCGAGCCTGCGTCTCGTCCTGCCTCGCCTGTTCGCGCTGCTCGCGCTGCTCGCACTGCGCGCACTGGTTCAACTGGTCGTCGTGTCGCGCGTCCGCGTCCTCCTCCTGTTCCTGGCACGCATATTATGGCCCTTCGTCCTTCCACTGGTCCACAGCGTGTCCCCCTACCGTCTCCTCCTGCGTCTTCTCTTCCTGACGTTCCCGACCCTGAGTCTGACAGTGTTCGTGCTGCCCACCCTACTGTTACGCGTCTTCTCGCCACTGTTGTCACTGACCCGTCGTTTGAGTCTGCTGCTGCGTCTGCCCTGGTCGCTGAGCTTGTCGACTTTGCTGCTGCCTGTCGTCTAGACTACGCCGCCAGTCTTGTTACTGAGTCTGAGTCTGTCTGTCCTCCGTCCGTCGGGGGTGAGTGTGCTCTTGGCACGGACGTCCTTGAGGACAGGCAGGAGGACTTTGACTCTCTTGCGGCTGCTGTACCTCATCTCGTGGCCTGGTTGCTTGCCCCTGAGGGAGACCCGGATGCACTAGACATCCCCACTCCGCGCTCTTACGCAGAGGCGATCTCGGGTCCCTACTCCTCTCAGTGGCAGACAGCCATGGACGCAGAGATGGCATCCTGGAAGTCCACAAGCACCTACGTCGACGAGGTTCCCCCTCCTGGGGCGAACATCGTCGATGGCATGTGGATTTTCAGGGTGAAGCGGCCGCCAGGTTCTCCACCTGTCTTCAAGGCTCGTTACGTTGCTAGAGGCTTCAGTCAGCGTCAGGGGGTTGACTTCTTCCAGACCTTCTCCCCCACCCCGAAGATGACCACTCTTCGGGTTCTGCTACACGTTGCTGCTCAGCGTGACTACGAGCTTCACTCTCTTGACTTCAGCACAGCGTTCCTGCAGGGCAGCCTGCACGAGGAGATCTGGCTGCGCCGCCCACCTGGCTTCACTGGGTCGTTTCCTCCTGGTACCCAGTGGAGCCTCCACCGGCCAGTCTACGGTCTCCGCCAGGCGCCACGTGAGTGGCACGACACACTGAGCACCGTCTACTGCTGACCCGTCGCTGTTTCTACGCACAGACACGTCGCTACCGCCGTTCTACATTCTCGTGTACGTCGACGACTTGGTCTTTGCTACTGCTGACACTGAGGCACTCGCTCGCCCTCGTGAAGTCGGAGCTGCAGAAGAGACACACCTGCACTGACCTGGGTGAACTGCGCAGCTACTTTGGCTTGCAGATCACCCGGGACAGAGCTCGCCGCACCATCACCCTGACTCAGTCAATCATGGTGCAGCAGGTCCTTCAGCGCTTCGGCTTCCAGTTCTCCTCACCACAGGCCACACCTCTGGCTACCAGCCACTCGCTCTCAGCTCCACCTTCGGACGAGTCCGTAGAGCCGAGTGGCCCGTACCCAGAGCTTGTAGGCTGCCTCATGTACCTGATGACTTGCACGCGACCTGACCTCGCGTACCCACTTAGCATCCTTGCTCGTTACGTTGCGCCTGGGAGACACAGGC
Source organism: Closterium sp. Yama58-4 (assembly GCA_947470075.1). NCBI lineage: Eukaryota > Viridiplantae > Streptophyta > Zygnematophyceae > Desmidiales > Closteriaceae > Closterium > Closterium sp. Yama58-4. Next base: position 735,461 of record CANIUD010000851.1, on the reverse strand, counting down.
GAGAGCACTGGGAGGCTGCTAAGAGGGTGCTGCGTTACTTGTGCAGTACATCAGGCATGGGGCTGGTGCTTGGAGGACGCGACAGAGTTGTCCTCACTGGTCACTCGGACGCTTCTTGGGTGGACGACCTGCGGATCCCCGATGATCCTAGGGAAGGGTTACAGGCATGTCGGCCTGGGGGGTTATGGGCGCACTCACCCGCTATACAAACAAGCCCTTTTATCCCAGTGGTTAGTGGCTGGGATTCTGACAATAAGCGCCTCTGTCGTGTTGAAACACCGTACCTGAAGCGAGGCGAATCATACCGAAGCACGCGCGAGTCAACCCTCAGAGGTTGAGATGTTGCTGGAGGTTACACGAAAGTCAAAGGTCAAGCGACCTTTGACCTGACAAGTACAGCGCGACAGTTAAGGACCAGGGCCTATGTTATCAGGATAATTTATCCTGATTCTCCTGAATTCAGGATAGGTAACGTGTGCTTCTCCTGAAAAAACAGCATAAGGGAATATCTTGTCCTGTAAGATCAGTATAATGGTTATATTGCGGACTGAAACTTCAGGATAACCCTGTAGGTTCGGCCCTGACGACTCAGGATAGTGTCGAATCTCGCCCTGAAGCGAGATGTACTGTACCAAACCTCTCCTACGTTTCGGGGCCTAAAATTGTACTAGTGCGTGCACCCCGAACAGACCTCTCGAAGGCAGCGGGAATCGAGCTGGAGACCTCTTGTGTTACAGACTGGCACCTCACCCACTACAACACTTCACGCGAAATAACTCGCAGAATACGTTTTTCTTGTGCTATTTTTCTATGTAGTGCACCCCAGCATCACACACTTCGAATGTGGAGAGCATTTCGATCCCCGCTAACATAACACGCGCGAAACGTACAGGGCTGTACGAAATGTAGCACTGAACTGCCAGGATACAGTCAAATTTCGCACTGACATTTCAGGATACATAACCTTTTGCAGCCCTGACAATTCAGGGCAAATTCTGATTTCCTAAAAACTGCCCTGAGGCCTCAGTGTACCCCCAAACCAATCTGAAGGCCTGTTAAGGACACACAACTGACTCGCTACAGAGCAGTTGCCCGAGTCGTACTGTATCGAACCGCAACAGCAACAGTAAAAGTAGTGATAACCGTATCTCTTCATATTCCTTGTACTATTATTTAATCTTGTATCTCTTCGCTGTAATCAATCTACTTTGCCCTCACATACTAGAGCAAGGTGGTTCACAACTTTCTCATTAAGCTTCCGCTATTACAATATCATCCTACTCAGAGTTCTTCTCTGCAAAGATCCTAAGGGCTACCCTCAGCCCAACAATATATAGGTTTTGTTTCGGGATTGAGACATTTGTGTCCACACAGGAATGTACCCTAAGTATAAAACGTTTCCACCGCACTATCTCATCTTTTAAGATACGAAGCTTTTGTACCGAGCTTCAAGAATGTACCCTGGCTAAAGTACGACCATAGTGATAAGTGTCTATGCACAATAGAATGAGGAATCGTTGTCAAGCTTCGACCTTGAAGGCAAAGGAAAGGAGTTACACGGGCTGGATGCAAAAACTTTGAATCCAACAAAATGTTAACGGTAAATGACATTTTTACATGTGTTTATTTGTAACAAAATGTTAATCTGCTGCAGAATTATATACGAAATTTCGGTTGCCGACCAAAAGGATGTGCATTTTGACAGCTAGAGATTTACTATTTAAACCCTGCTTTCCATATCTGTCTACTTCATATCGTCGGTCCATTCCTCCTGAAACGCTTTGCAATAGTGAGTCCTCCTTTATCCATCAACCGTGCCCTCTTGTTTTATTCGCCAGAAACTGACCTGAACCTCAACGCGACACGGGCGGGCCGTCTGCAGCTGAACCGCGTGCTACTCGACCATCCAGCCGTCCGCTCCCCTCCCCCACCCCATCCCATGTCGCCACATCACCCTACCTCACCTCTCGCGACGCGACTCAGCTCCCCCTCCTCTCCCTCCACCACACATCCCCTCCGCTTTCCGCCTAGCCTCACCGAAAACGAAGCTCTTGTTCCCTCTCCCCCCAACACAGGCTGCGGTGGGATTCGCACAAAAGGGGCGACGGTTCAACCCGAATACATCGCTCCAGCAGCATTTGCCCATCTCGAGTCAGTCCGGCCCCTTCTCGCATCTGCAACCGATACGGCAGCATCTTGGCTCGAGCCAAGCTACTAAATATCCTGCCAATCTAGAACCCGCTGCTTCGAATAACACCACAACGCCTTCGAGAACTCCATTTTTTCCCCCGTTGCTAGTGGCCACGCTCCGATCTTAAATTTCGTCAACTGACTCGCGAACAATCGGAGCGGAGCGTTTTTCAACTTGCGGCTCTCCAGACATTCCAGCAAGCCTGATCCTCCGCATCGCCAATCCCCGTCCTTAATCGACTGTTACCGCCAACGCCAGCGACATGTCGTCCCCGCAGAGCCCCGCGCAGCAGCCCGCGGCGCAGCAGAGCCTTCTGACCAAGAAGCTGGTCATGGGGGGTAGCGTGCTGCTCTGGATCGCTTTAAGCTTCTCCGTTATCATCTTCAACAAATACATTCTCGACAGACGACTGCTCAACTGGCCGTTTCCCATCAGGTGAGCGCTTCTAGGCGGAGAATTCGCGACCACAATCAAACGATATTTTCTGCAAAGCTAGAAGCTTGAAAATATAATCTGTCGCCTTCCCGCATTCCTTGGCATCCTGCTGCATTCTTCCGCGTCGCCCTCATCCTCCGCGCCTCTGTCTTCCGCCACCCCCTTCCGTCTCCGCCCCTTCCGCCCCGCCTGCATTCCTCGAACTCATCCTCCGCGCCTCTGTCTTCCGCCACCCCCTGCCCCTGTCTCCGCCCCTTCCCCCGCCTTGCCGATTGCGCAGTCTGACGATGGTGCACATGGCGTTCTGTTCGTCGCTCGCCTTCCTGCTCGTCAACGTCTTCCGCGTCGTGCAGCCGCTGCCCGGCGGGCTCAAGCCCGACATCTACTGCACCAGCGTGCTGCCCATCGGCGCGCTGTACGCGCTGAGCCTGTGGTTCTCCAACTCGGCGTACATGTACCTGTCCGTGTCCTTCATTCAGATGCTCAAGGCGCTCATGCCCGTCGCCGTCTACCTGCTCGCCGTCGCCTTCCGCAAGGACGCCTTCCGCGCCGCCACCTTCGCCAACATGCTTCTCATCGCCATTGGCGTCGCCGTGAGCGCGTGGAGCGAGGCCAACTTCAACGCCACGGGCGTGCTGCTGCAGCTCGCCGCCGTGGCGTTCGAGGCGACGCGCCTGGTGCTCATCCAGATGCTGCTGACGGCCAAGGGCATCTCGCTCAACCCCATCACGAGCCTCTACTACATCTCGCCCGTCTGCCTGCTCTTCCTCTCCGTGCCCTGGTTCCTCGTCGAGTTCCCCACGCTCGTCCCCGCCATGGCGGCCGGCGCGCACCCCAGCGCGCTCGTGTTCGGCGCCAACTGCGTGTGCGCGTTCGCGCTGAACCTGGCGGTGTTCCTGCTGATCGGCAAGACGTCGGCGCTGACGATGAACGTGGCGGGGATCGTCAAGGACTGGCTGCTCATCGCCTTCTCCTGGTCCGTCATTGCCGACCAAATCACCACCCTCAACCTCCTCGGCTACCTCCTCGCCTTCGCCGGCGTCTGCTGGTACAACCGCGTCAAGATGCACGAGATGAATGCCAAGGAAGCAGCCGCCAAGCAGGCGCAACAAGCGGACGAGGAGACGGGCCTGCTTGAGGCGCCCAGAGCAACTCAAAAGTAGGCCGGGCTGGTAGAGAAAGGAGGCTGCCACCACGGCTGTGGCCGTGGCAAATGTTGGAACGCAGCTAGGGCTGCAGCTAATTTAGACATTTTAGAGGCAACCATACACATAAAGTCCGAAGTTTATAGGTGGAATTTATGTATAGTGCTAGGCATAGTGCATGCGTATGCACTCATCTCGAATTGCTAACCATGTCCTCTTGAAGGCAACTCTCTTGGTAAACGTTTACCATTGGATTGCGAGTGTTTATGCTTGCATCAAAATCTTGGTGTTCTGCTTGAGAGCAGGCGGTCCCTTGTCGTTTGGTTTATGGACGTTGACTTCTGGAATGCACACCATACATTGCTTTGGGAACATCTTGACCGAGCAAGTAGATAGATGGACCAATCCACCAATCTCACATCAATAGCCCAATGCTAATTGTTCCAACGAGAGTAGGGTCTATTCAAGAACTCTATTTCCCTTTCAACCATCGCCACCCCTTGTCCCTCTCACCATCGCCACCCCTTGTCCCTCTCACCATCGCCACCCCTTGTCCCTCTCACCATCGCCACCCCTTGTCCCTCTCACCATCGCCACCCCTTGTCCCTCTCACCATCGCCACCCCTTGTCCCTCTCACCATCGCCACCCCTTGTCCCTCTCACCATCGCCACCCCTTGTCCCTCTCACCATCGCCACCCCTTGTCCCTCTCACCATCGCCACCCCTTGTCCCTCTCACCATCGCCACCCCTTGTCCCTCTCACCATCGCCACCCCTTGTCCCTCTCACCATCGCCACCCCTTGTCCCTCTCACCATCGCCACCCCTTGTCCCTCTCACCATCGCCACCCCTTGTCCCTCTCACCATCGCCACCCCTTGTCCCTCTCACCATCGCCACCCCTTGTCCCTCTCACCATCGCCACCCCTTGTCCCTCTCACCATCGCCACCCCTTGTCCCTCTCACCATCGCCACCCCTTGTCCCTCTCACCACCACCACTCTTTCTCATTGCACACATGCCCACGGGTGTCCTCGGGGGTGCTTCCATCTCACTTCAATCACACTTCCTTGTCCATGCTGCTGTGTGCCATGGCAGGTCCCTGGCGAACAACAAGCTCATGGGGACTATACCAGACTCTATCTCCACCCTCACCAAGTTATGCAAGCTGTGAGTCCGCGCTCGTTATTTGAGGCGCCTCAAAGCTACATCTTGACCTCGTTACAAAGGGCTGTGATTCGGCTCCTCTTTTCTAGACTTTCCTCATAGGCTTTTCAACTTTATCGCCTTCTTTCTGCCCTGTCTCTTCTCCCTCTGTGACGTTCTCTCTCTCTCTCTCTCTCTCTCTCTCTCTCTCTCTCTCTCTCTCTCTCTCTCTCTCTCTCTCTCTCTCTCTCTCTCCCAACATCTTGTGCATAGTGAACTGTGGAAGAATCAGCTCAGTGGCAGCATTCCTTCAGGCATTATGCAGCTCCCATACCTCTCTTACCTGTAAGCGTGCTCTGGGGTGCGAGCTACAGGAGAGAAGCACAGGAGACATCGCATCTTTGCCTTGCATTCCCCATACAAGCATTGTCGACTTTCTCACTCTTGACGACTTTGTTGACAAGTATCCACATGTCGTACCTGCAGAGGCTTCTCACTCGACTTTCTCACTTGCACAAAAGAGGCCGAGCCTTGAATATGCCCTCTCGTGTTTCCCGTATCCACATGTCGTACCTGCAGAGGCCTCTCACAGAATCAGCTCACTGGCAGCATTCCTGAAATCTTGAGGACCGGTTTGGCCTACGACTACCTAAATCTGTTCGTACGCTTGAAACTCGTACGCAGCATTGATTTCGAAAATCGAGTCATACTGCTCTTCAACAATCCTTTCAGTCTCACCCATCATGAAAGCGTCCAACAATCTCCCCTGGGTTTTCCGTGCCCCTTGTCCCTTGTTACTTTTCATTCTCTCCCAGACAACTCCAAGGCAACCAGCTGTCAGGCACCCTTCCTCCGTCCTTGGGGAAAATTTACACACTGTGAGAGCCGCACTGAAACGTGTTTGGATTGGGCATGCAACAGGGGCGAGAGGGAGGGAGGAAGGGCGAGAGGAGAGGGGGAGAAATGTGGGGGAGTGAGAATGGGGAGCGAGAGCGATGGCCATATAGAGGGCAGCGAGAGTTCACTTCTGGGCAGTGAGAATGACTTAGTCATGCGGTCTACCATCTCCCGGCCTTGAGAGCATTTTACCAGCTGTCTCTCAATACTTGTGCCCGCCCTCCCTCCCCTCGTCATGGCACGTGCACTCCTCCACAATCATCCCCTGGCAGGAACATCGACTGGGATAACTTCACGTGTCCTGTCAACGAGGGAGACTGTGTGGTGGCCCAATATGTCGACTCTCCATTCTGCCGCCTGTGCACGGTCTTCTGTGCCACCTGCAACCCTTCTAGCAGTACGTCTGCATGCCGCATACAACCCAGACAGAGTGCGTACATTTGAAAGGCGCCTTAGAAACACCTTAGAGACGCCTCACAAACACCTAAGAAAACACCCTTAAAACACCTCATAAGCACCTCAAAAGGCACCTGAGCAGTTATCATCCACCCTGCTGGTTGTCCATGGATCCAGACGTTGCAGCCATGATGTCATGCCCAACTAATTGCCCGCTCGCTCTCCTGCAAGCTCGTTTGACTGCATGCCGACTTGGCTCCAATCTCTCCACGTGCTTTTTCTGATCAACCTTCGCATCACCTAGTTCACCACTCGCATTCCGAATCTCACTGCTCGTGCGATCCTGCCCCTCTTTTCACTTTGATCCTTTTCTTCTCTGCTCTGGTATGTCCAGTGGCAACCACGAGATACAAAAGACAAGACATCTCCTCAGCAGACATCGCAGGCATTGTGGTTGCGTCTGTGATCGTTTTGCCTGTGCTGCTGGTGGCTGTCTACCTGACTTACATCCGCGTGAAGGAGCAGAGAGAGAAGGAGAGGCGGGAGAAGGAGAGCAAGGAAGAGAAGGAGGTGGAGAGGATGGAAGGCGGAGGCAGTGAAGGGGAAAGGGAGGAGGGGGGAGAGGCGAAGGCTGCTGTGGTGGAGAGTGGCAGTGGATGGTGGATGTTCAAAAAGAGCAGTGGTGGTGGCGCAGAGGGAGCAGCAGGGGATGATACACTGGCAGTACCAGCAGCATCATCAGCCAACATAGCAACAGCAACAGCAGCAGGAGAAGGAAAAGAAGCAGCAGCTGCTGCAGCAGCAGTAGCGGCTGTGGCAAGAGGGGCAGGAGGAGCAGGAGGAGGGTGGAGGTGGCCTTGGCAGGCAGCTGCTGGTCATTCCGCTGCCGAGGCAGCAGCAGCACACGCAGCAGCCATTGCTGCAGCAGGAGGCGGTGCAGCGGCGGCAGCGGCAGCAGCGGGTGCAACAGCAGGGTGTGTGGGAGCAGCAGCGGTGGCAGAGGCACGTCCGTTGGTGTGCCGTGTGTACTCGCTGGCGGAGGTGGCGGCAGCGACGGGCGAGTGGGCGGAGGCGAGTCGCATTGGCAGCGGCAGCTTCGGGGATGTGTACAGGGGCGCCAACCCCACCGCTCCCCATGAGATCTGGGCCGTCAAACGCGCCAAGGTCCTCACCAACGACTTCAAGCGCGAGGTGCGTAGCACACCCTCGATGTCATAGGCTTACTAATATCTCGGTGATTAATTATTAGGCAAGGTCCTCACCAACAATTTCATGCGCGAGGTATGCTGCGCACTGTCTTGACCTCACGAGCTTATTAGCATGTTTAGTGCTGGTTGTCCCAACAGCTTTTGCGTCCACTCCTTCATGCCTCATTCCTCAACCCTCTCCCCTTTCCCTATCAATGTGCAGGTGAACGAGATGGCAACAAAGAGCCATCCGAATCTGGTGCGGCTGTTGGGGTACTGCTTTGACATCAGTCCAGACACAGAGCGCATGGAGCAGATCGTCATCTACGAGTTTGTTGACAACGGCGACCTCGACCGCTGGATCGGCCCGAGTGAGCCCCACACTACCCTTGAAGGCTCTCTGGATCGGTCTCAGTGAGCCTTTTTCTCACTGCTGACGCCACCATGCTGGCCTGCCTTGCCGTGTCAATCTTGATGCAAATTCAGCTTAGTGTCGACTCTTTTTCGAAAGGTTTGACACTTGTTGCACTTCCATGCGCGTCCCATCCATGCTTTTTTTGTGCATTGACACTTCTTTTGTGCCGCGCATACATGAGAACTTCATGCGCATCCCATGCGTGCGTGCAGGGAGCCCCCACGCCCTGTTAGCGCGGGAGCGGGTGGACATTCTGATCGGCATGGCCCGCGGCCTCGAGTACCTCCACAGCTTTGGCATCGTGCACCGCGACATCAAGCCCGCCAACATCCTGCTCGACCACAACATGCAGGTCAGTCAGTGGACACCAACATGCAGGTCAGTCAGTGGACACCAACGTTTACTACTTGCTAACCCTCCTTCCTTCTATGTCTGCAGCTGCCAGTCGTCCATAGAGTGATGTTCCCTGTGTATCATCAACTAGTCTTCAGTGGGATTTATTTTTCTCGGGCTCCGCCCCCTGCAGCCCAAGATAGCGGACTTTGGGCTGGTGAGGCATGGCGAGGGCACGTCGGTGATTGCCACGAGGGTGATGGGCACACCGGGCTATGTGGACCCGGCTTACTACAAGTCACAGAAGGCCACGCCCAAGGCTGACGTGCACAGGTATTCGCAGTCATCTTTTGCTCTTTTAGAATTACCATACTTTGCCATGTCGTTGTGCCTAATGCGTGTGTACTTGCTCTCGCTCGCAGCTTCGGAGTGGTGATGCTGACGCTCATCACAGCGCGCAAGGCCATCTACAACGCGGAGGCAGATCAGATCAACCTCAAGCAGTGGGTGGCTCCACTGCTAGCCGCCGGCGATGCAGGTGCCATCAAGGACCCGCAGCTGGAGGCGCCGGACGACTTGGTGCTGCGCATGGCCCGCCTGGCCTTGCGCTGCACCGCCATGCCCACCGCCTCGCGCCCCTCCATCAGCCGCGTGCTCGGCGAGCTGCTCGTCATGAAGGAGGAGTTTCTCGGGCAGGACGAGGACCGCATGGCGGCGCGCATTGACCGCGAGCTCGAGAGCTCCGAGAATGTCAACCTCAGCATGGAGATTGCACGTGCCCAGGGAGCAAGGAGCAGCGGAGGAATCTCGAGCAGCTCGTGAGCACGATTGTTGGTCTTTGGCGAGATCGGTTCAGTTTGGCATCCGTTAGGCCTTTATGGGACCTTCAATATGGCTAGCCATACAAATGTGCACTCTCTGCATGGTTCCCAGGCACAACAAACTTATTTTTTCAACAAACTTCTTTAAAACTTACTGTATGTCCTTCGAGACTGGGCACGGTGGATTCAAGCCAGAGGAGTTCGGTAGTTGTAGCCCAGGAAGCTAATTAGTGCGAGGCGATTCCCGCAACCAAGATGCTTTGAAAGGGTTGTTTCTCTTCGCGACCTCTGTTGCAGGCTTTGGCGGGCTAAGGGGGTGTCCAACGCGTACATTTTCCGTACAGTACAGTTCATCGAGTGCGGTAATCTGTGATGCGTCACGGTTCAAAACGGTGGAATTTTAAAACCGCTGTGCACCGCTTGATATCCTTTTAAACCACCATGAATGAACTGTATAGTACCTGTAAGCGTACGCGCTGGACACTCCCTAAACAACGAGCGCAATGGTCCATTCTAAAATATGCTTCTTATGTAGCCAGCAGCCATAACTCAGGGTACGTTCCTGTCTAGTGTCAAGCTTCGGGCTTTCCTGGGAAGGCCCGAAGCCTTGGGTCAAACTTCCTGTCAAACTTAAGATCTTCCAGAAACAGGGGCAATTTTTGGCCGGAAGACCCGAAGTTGGTCTCGGATGGCCCAAAGTGGGTCCAACTTCCGGTCATCCGCGGATGACCGGAAGCTTGACACTAGCCAGGAACGTACCCTCAGTTCGACAATGATAAAAACCAGCAATATGTTCCTACTCGAATGAACCATTCATACGGTATAATTTACTGCAAGAAAATTTTATTCCGAAGCAGCACAATGATTGAATTACCTACGAAGCGTGTACCTACCCACTATAAGCTGTACACAGTACATCGCTATAATTTACTACCTACTTTGCTGTCGAGCAGTGAGTGTTTGGACGCTAAGACGTACCATGGCCATCGGCTTTTCTAAAAAACCCCCTTGCAGTTGGCCCTGCATGACTTCTTGCTCGACTCAGATGACTTTGAAAGCTCGCTCTCCGCAGCTTTTCTGCGCTCTGCACTGCTGCTCTTGGTCGTCTTTGATTGCTTGCTCTCTGCAACTCCCTTGTGCTCTGCACTGCTCTTGGTCGTCTTCAACCGTTTCTTGCTGCTTGACTTGCTGCTTGATTTGCTGCTTGTCGAAGCGGGCTTGGGAGGAGCCGGGGCATGCTTGCTGCCTGCAGCTCTCTTCTTCCCTGCACTGCTGCTCTCTGTCTTTTCCAGCCGTTTGTTGCCTTTCGTGTTGCCCAATTTGCTGCTCGCTGAAGCGGGCTTGGCAGAAGATGGGGCAAGTGTTGGAGGGGTGTTTTTAGAAGTCGAGGAGGAAGAAGAGGAGGGTTTGGAGGAAGACGAGGAAGAGGAGGAAGAGGAAGGCTTGGAGGAAGAGGAGGAAGAGGAGGAAGAGGAGGAGGAGGAGGGGGGAGAGGGCTTTGAGGAAGGGGAGCTGGAGGAGGAAGAAGAAGAGGATTTGGTTGAACTGGATGGAGGAGGGGACTTTGACTTGGACTTGCTGGTAGTGCTGCTGGTCCCGCTCTTGTCTTGCTGCGAAATCACATCTCCTCCACTGTTCTTGAGCTCGTTAAACAGCAAATCAGCCCAGATATCCGGCAACCCCGGCTCGCACCAGTGCGAGCAGTCGTCCCCGTTCCCGCTCTTCCCATCCCACGGTCCCACGTGTGCGTCTGGCCTCAGTAACGCCATCCGGAAAATATCCAATACCCGCACAGCAGGATACGGCTTTAAAGCCGCCTTTTGCGCCGTGAGATACGGAGCCTCCTTGGACTTACCCATCGCATAGTCCCCTTCAGACGGAGTGAAAGGCGCGGTGGCTTTAGCGCAGCCCATGCCCTTAGTCTTGAACGCGGAGCTGTAGTGTCTGGGAGAGTAAGTGAGGTAGAACACCTGGCCCTTGTAGTTGCTCTTAGTGAGGTAACTGGCTACTGTGATGAGTGACAGACGGGCCGCCTCGAATTGGTCTGCTTGCACAGGCTGGCCCTTCTGATACAGCAGGCGCTTGCTGGCGGGAGCCTGTTGGAGGGCCGGAGGAAAAGGAGAAGGAGAGGAGCTTGAGAGATCGGTGGTACAGGAGACAAAGGTAGGCAAAGGGTAGCGCATGAAAGGAGGAGTAAGGTGAGCGAGCGAGCGGTGCAAGGTGTGCGAGCAGTGGGAGCGGGGTGGCGCTCACATTGTCGAACCAGTGGCCGTGGGCGAACACGAACACGTCCGCTGTCGTGAGAAGAGAAGCCCACTGCGGGGACGGCTTGTCCAGGTTGATGGTCCACGTGGCACTCGAACTGTCAGACGTGCCCTGATGGCAAAATATGGGGAACGAAGAGGGCGATACGTGCAGACAGAGAAGTGGTACAAAGCACTCCTTGGGTGTTCACCTCGTGCTTCACAAAACGCCTCAGGAAGCGAATTAAAAACGATATATGTAATAAGATATAAATAAAAAGCAGCAGCCTTGCTAGTCAGTCACGTACCGCGTGCTTGGAGTCAACTAGAAAAGGGTCCTGAATCCGAATGAACTTAGAGCCGTACTTGGGTACCTCGAACACCTCATAATCGCCAGTCACACCGGGGAAGGACCCCTCCCAGTCCTGCCGGCGGGAAGGGCACACGGGAGGTGAAGGCGGGGGAAAGGAAAAGCTATGGAAGAAAGAGGCGGTGGAGGTTGGAAAAGTGGTGCGTCAGTTGCCCAATCTTAGGAATTCTGTGCGTGATTTGTGCTTTTGTATGTATGTAAACGCAAACGCACTACAGTGCTGAGGAGACGAAGGGGTTCCGAGGCGGGAAGTCAAGAGAGTCATTGGAGACAACGACGCGAGCGAGGGAGCACGAGCAGCACGCACGCACCGGAGCGGGAGTGGCGGTGCTGACGAGGCATCGGATGGCTTCAAAGAGGTTGTTGATCATGGAGTCGCCCGCCATGGCCACCACCTTGCCGCGCAGCAGCGACAGGAACGACGGCGCGTCGAACCTGGAGAGCGCGCATTCCGGCTGTCCCGGCACCCATTTGTAGTTGCGGTAGTCGAAGCTCGTCTGCCCGTTCTTCTCGCAGTTGCGCGTCTTTCCCGCGTAAGCGCACGATTTCCCCGTGTATTGCGCCGCGTAGCCCTCCGCGCGCACCCACCTGCGGCAGAGACGAGACGAGTAAAGACGAGAGAGAGAGTGAACCGTGCGGAAAAGGATTTAGCTGCGCGGACGCGGAGCGATCTATGTCAGAAACAGGGCTGGGAAGGGCTGACGCATCGACGAAACAGGGTTTTGAGTCGACTCGAAAGTCATCCCAACGAGACTCACGTTCCATTGGCGTAGTCGCAGACTGGTCCTGCGATTACTACGGCAGGCGTGGCGACAAGCACGGAGATGAGAACCGCGGCGAGTGCGACGAGCGACGACGTGAAGCTTGCCTGCGACCCGAAGACGGCCCGGCGACGGGCCATCTTAGGCTCGCGTTGCCTTGATTTGCTGTCGGCTAGCTGGCTGCCTTGCGCGTCGAGAGAGTTGCCTGTATTTCGCGAAGGCTGGAGAGGTCTTTGACCTTGTCGCACAGAAAGGGAACGATGTCGCGCGATTGTGTAGTGAAAATATCTTATTACAAGGTTAGCGCCGAAGTTTAAAGAGGACGATGTTAGTAAGCGAAGGTGTTGATTCCAGCGTTTCGAAGATTACAGTCAATGGTCGCACAATTTTTTAGCAACTCTAAAAGAAGGACGCAAGTGGGCTCGGTCGGCCAATGTCGGTCGGTGCTCAGCAAAGTTGCTAGAATGCGACAATGCTATGCGACAGGGTGTTTTGCGGTCCACTAGCTTGCCGTTTCCAAAACGGCCGAAGCGCAAGCCGTGTGGGATGAATGGCGCGCCGACACTCCGTTAGACTATGAATGAGTAGGCCAGTCGGATCGGACGGAGAGTGCTCGTTACAAGCAGAATTGGTCTTATCACCAGCGGAGAGTGCTCACTGCTGGAGTGAACCAGCTAGCATTTCCCACCCCTTAGTGCCTTGGATGCTGAGGAGAAACGAGAAGGGAGAAATGAATGGCGGCGGAATTGGGGTCGACAGAGTGAGTGAGTGGGACGGAGCGCGATACCCTTGAATGTCAGACGAATTTGGGATGGACGGGTGAGGTGGGGTGACGGTCCAGCGCGGCGATGCGGGTCCCGTAGAATTGGAATTCGGAGGCAATCGACGAAACGTTTTTGGCGCGAAGGTGGGTACAAGAGCCGTTCGTTTTCGCGATTGAAAGGAATCTCTCGTTGTAGAATGAAAGCGTATTCGCTAATAGCAAATCTTCCACAATCCACAGAAGGTAAAATATCAACTAATGCATCTGTTCCATAATGACAGCTAGTACAGAAAGCATGTGAAAGTAAATTTGATGGCACTACCTTCAACAAAACATGACACAGAAATTACCGTACCCAACGAGCTTAGGCTACCTCAACCCCTTCTAGCAAACAGTCAACAAGCATATCCCACTCTCCAGAGGCTGCTTCCTTCTTTTCCGCAAAGCTGCTGCCCCCTTACACCCTGCTTCCACCAATTCCAAAGAGCGCCTTTTCTATAATGCACCGTTTCTCCTCCCCCAAGATGTTGGGATGTCTAATCCCTGTCAGTGTCTCCTTTTTCCAACCAGTAGCCACCTACATCGCCTGCTGCACACAGCCCCTTTTCAGGCGCCTGCCACGATCCTCCACAAGCACCAAGATTACAAACCCTTGGAGGGATGACGTGTCATTTGGAGAGACTCGTCAGAGGCGTCACACGGGCACCACACGTGTCGCACTCCACCAGCTGGTGCAGCCTCCTCCGCTTGCGCAACCAGACAGGCCAACGGTCGTCCCCAGTCGCCTCGTCTCGCACACGCTGCGCTGCAAACAGATTGAGAGCATTTTGTTGCCTGATTACCCTGTCTATGAGCTTCCCGTCCCTCCGCCTCCGCCTGCTGCTTCTAGGCTGTGCGCGGAGGTAGCAGGCGCAGCGCCCGCACCAACATCCGCGGAGGGGGACTCGAGCTTGCGGTACATGCGGAACGGATCGCGCACGTCGTCCGTGAGGGCGAGCCGAACCGCGAAAACGACCGCCGGCGCCGCCATACACGCCGCCATAAACCTGCGCGCTTGCTTTGGTGTAAGCCGCGCAGCGGACATCGCGGGCGGCTCGAAAAATATATCAGCAGGTTATGGTTCCGCCGAGAACTCGGGAATGATCTCTGGGACCTATCAGGCTAAACGCAGAGACGACGATGCTGGTGTGGGCAGGAACGGGCTTCCCGGCTCCGCTCAAGTTGATCAATAGACGCCTGAATTCGTTTCATCCATGGGGAATCCAGACGGTGCTGGATTGCTGGATGGATCTCGATTCGGGGATGTGCAACGATCTGAGCCGTGCACAGTTACTCGTCAAGATGGGAGAATCGAAGCCGCTAGTGAATCAGAGGGAAAAGCTCCTTGGTGGGGGGGCGACTGAAAGCAGCTAGAGGGGAAAAGGGAGGGGCCAACATCATAGACATGCAAATTAGTGTGGTAACCCTATCCAATGGTATGCAAAACCGTCTTACCTCTGTTTGCAAGTTATTGACATGCTGCCCTGATAGCGCGTTCGTTTTTAATTCAAATTTGATCTTTACCGCGCTTGCCTTCGCGCTAAGACGTGATTTCTTCGGGCCAAGAAAAAAATAAAACCCGATCGGAAAGGGATGCGTCAGGGAGGCATCAACCCTAAAAACAATGTCCTTTCCCGTGTTTAGGGTTGATCCCTCCCAGAAATGCGTCCAGGTCGCTAGGGGTTTTATTGTTTTTCTGCCCTGCCCCTACATTTCCCGGTAGCAATATATTGGTCCAAATTAATGTTATCGAAATGGACCCCGTAGCCTTTCATTCCAGTGGATTTTTCGTCACATTTAGCGGAAAATAGTAGCCGGCAGGAATATTTGTTAGGCGCCGAACAAGACGCGGGAAGAACCACGAAGATAAGAAATCGAAAACGCAACTGATTCTATCACATATTTTCTTCCTTTTCTGTGCTGCGTCAGCTGTTACAGTGTTTTGAGTGGCGCTACCAGACAATTTTGCGCAGCAGAACTGGGGTATCGACGGTTTTGCATACCATCGAATAGGGTTACCAGACTGATTTGCATGTCTATGATGTTGGCCCAAAAGGGAGTGTGGTGTTTGTTTAGCATGGCGCAGTACTGTATATTGGCTTCCACGCTTGGAACACAGTGTACACAACTGATGGACCACAATCAACTCACCTTACAATGTTTCCAAAACATAGAGGGAGATGCATAGAGACAAAACAAGACCAACATGCATCTACTCTACATCCATCCATCCACCTTTTTATTTCCACCCATACACTGTACAATCAACCATCTTTCTTTTAACTCACTCTACACTCAGACCGCCCTCTCCCTCGCCACCTCTGCCATCCCCTCCTCCGATCATCCTCCTCTTCCTCCTCGTCTTCCTCCTCCATCGCCTCTCCGTCCTCAAACTCCTCGTCCTCACTCTCATCCTCGCTATAATCATCCTCAAGAAAGGGAAACAGGTCGCGGATGCCTGCTCTTTCACCAAGCCTTGCAATCAGTGCTTCTCTCAGGCTCACATCTGCTGCACCCTCTGCAGCATCTGAAGTTTGAATGTCGCGACCACCACCTTCCTCCCCACCTCCCAACCTCCCTACCCCACTGATACCACCATCATTTCCATCCCCATCTGCATCACCTCCCCCACCCCCCCCGTTACTCGTAACCCTCCTCCTACTCCTCGCACCCTCTCCTTCCCTCCCCTCATCCACCGCTCCCCCCTCCCTCCCCCGCCTCCCCCCTTCCCTCCCTCCTTCCCTCCCTCCTCCCTCTCCCCCTCTTCTCCTCTCCCCCCGCCTTCCCACTGCAGCAGCAAGCGCCAGCAAGCTGCCAAAAGTCGCCACCCGGTCCTGGCCCATCAGCTGTGCATGCTGCCGCTGCAGGCGCAGCCTCGGGATCTCCACATCAGCAGCCATTCTGGGCACGCCAAAGGGCTGCTCGCGCCGCCGCTTGTTTGCCTCCATAATGCTCTCTGCGTTGGATGGCAGGCCCTTGGGAATTGTTGCTGTGGGAGCCCAGATCTTGACCGTTGATTCGATGCCACTGGTGGCGAGAATGGTGGCTGATGGGTGGGGCTCGAGACAGTTGACCACCTGAGGTTAGGGAGGGTAGGGACAGAGGGGAGAGAGGAGGGAGGGAGGGAAAGACGAGGAGACGGCGGACGGAGGAACGGAGGATGGGACGGGGTGGAGGAGGGAGGATGGAGTTAAAACCTTTGTGGTATGTTGAGTTCTTGGGCAGTGAATTCCGTGGTGGAACCATGGTGGAATGATAAATGAAGCAGGGATGGGGACATGGGGGAAGAGGAGGAGGAAGGGGTAGGGGGGGAGGAGAAGGGGGGAGGAGGGGGGAGACAGTGCTGAGTTGAGGAGAGCAATGGCGCAACAGAGGAAAAGGTAGTGCATAGCCCTCCATCCACTTACATGCACCCACCATCCACTCACATGCACTCCCCATGCACTCACATGCACCCCCATGCACTCAACATGCACCCCCATGCACTCACATCCAACCCCCATGCACTCACATCCAACCCCCATGCACTCAACATCCACCCCCCTTGTACTCACATGCACGTCACCAGGCATCATGGCGACGAGCTGTCCACCGACCTTCCTCCACAGAAACACATGACCGCAGTCCGACCCACTCGCCACGTACTCGCACCGCGGCCCAAAGAATGACACTCCCTTCACTGTCTTCTCGTTGCGATGCCCTGCGTACACCTCTATCCTGTCCCCATATGCACCCACTGCTTCCTCTTCCTCTTCCTCTTCCCCTTCCTCGCCCTCTTGCCCCTCACCTTCCCCCTCCCCATCCTCATTGTTTTCTGCCATGTGTGCTACCCCTTGCCCCTCCCTGCCCACCTGCCCGTACCCTACCTTTCCTCGAGACTCCTCCTGCATCTGCTCGCCCCACCTCTCCCCCTCATCCCTCTCACCCTTGTCCCTCTCCCTCCCATCGCCCTCCTCCATCTCCTCACCTCCTTCCCTCCTGTCACCCCCTCTACCACCTCTATCACCCCCCGTAGCATCACACTCTCGCCTCCTCTTATCTGCCATCTCTCTTGCCCCTCCATCCCCCTCTTCTCCCCTGCCACACACTGCTGCCTCCTCCCTTCCGACACTTGCAGAAGCAGCAAAAACAGAAGCATTAGCGCTCGCAGCAGCAGCAGGGGACGGACCAGAATCACCACCAGCATCAGCAGAAGGCATAGCAGCAGTGTCAGACGCTGCCCCTGAGGCAGTAGCTGTATGAAACGTACGCTGCAACCAAGAGAGTCGACGAGGACGAGTTTCGCTCAAACCACCACCAGGAGTAGCAGGAGAAGACGCAGCAACAGCACCACCACCACTGCCGCTGCCACCTTCCCCTCCCCCGCCCAGGCTCCCATCCCCCCCATTACTACTTCGCCCGCTGCTGCCCGTCCTTCCAACACTCCAATCCCCACCAAGGCTGCTCACAACCCGCCTCCTGCTGCTGCTGCTCCCACTCCTGCCCCTCCCATCCCCACCGCCACTGCCGCTGCTCCCCCTGCGACCGCTGCTGCTGGTGGTGGTGGTGCTTAAAGCCCGGAAGCCAGTGGTGCGAGTGGCAGTTGGCATGGAGAGAGGGTCGGGGCCAAGGGAGTGGTGTGGGTGGAAGAGGTAGATGAGCTCGTCGTTGTATGAGGCTAGCAGCTCGTCGTGTGGGGAGTAGGCAACACATGTTATGTGCACCTGGGGATGGGATGGGATAGGAAGAAGGGAAGGAGGGGAAAGGGGCATGGGGTTGAGAGAGTGGTGCGGGTGGAAGAGGTAGATGAGCTCGTCGCTGTATGAGGAAAGAAGCACGTCGAG
>CANIUD010000851.1:697500-715000 GCA_947470075.1 Closterium sp. Yama58-4 | reverse complement strand
AAGGGGAAGGGGAAAGGAAGGGAGGAAAAAGAATATAAGGGGGAGAACAGGGAGAAGGAGGGGCAGCAAACTATTCTGAGAAACGAGGAGATGAGATGGGAGTTGCGCGAAAGGGAGTGCGAAGAGGGTAAGAGAAGAATCGGAGAGATGGGAGCGGGGGAAGGACAGGGTGACGGGTCACAGGAGCATCGGGAAATTAGCTCCTTTGACGGAATCCGTCGGTTCTGACTGCGAGAACAAGCGACGCGAGGGCTGACGAGCACAGACGTAAGAGCGTCAAGCAAGCACGACACGACTCACGTGCGAGCCGCCTGCTGCGCGAGCGAATGAGAGCGGCGTGCGGCGACCGCTCTCGCGCTGCCACGCGTCACGTAACCCGTAAGAGTATAGCGGCACGGGGCCCGCCCTGCGCCCTCCCCCCCAACGCCTCGACGCGCCGCCAGTTAATCTCCAAGTAGCTCCCACTGCCTTGCTCCCTCCGAGCCGCGAATCGCATCTCCTTTCCAGCGTCATGAACAATAATACTCTGCGTACTTCAATCACTCCGAGTCGGGAAAGGTGTGTTCGGAAATGTCTCAAGGCTTTCTATCAACACTGCCCTCAAACTGCGTGACTCGTTCTTGGTCCCCAGCTGAATTGTCGTTCCGAGGAGACTCGTCTGAATTCCAACAGCTAGTATTTTCCACAAGCGCGGCTTCGCTGCAAGCAGATGAGAAAATAAATGCATTGGATTGGAAACACCTCTTATGGTGGAAGATCACCAAGCATCTCTCAACTGCCTTCATGCCTGGTTGGCTGGTGCATACTTGCAAGGGGTATGCTCTGTTGTTGCAGTTTATCCTTAAACAAGTCAGATACAATGCCCCTGTTTTTTTACTTCATACAGGTACAATATAACATCATATCTCCACGCAGCAAAGATAACCACACTAAAGGGATTGAGACATTTGTGTCGACACAGGAATGTTCCCTAATTGACACAAAATGTTTTCACAAACTAAAGAGAGCAGTTAGAAAACAAAAAACCCCTGCACCATTTCATGTGTTGAAGTTAGAGCTCCTAGGTGAGGCTGATCCATCGTGGTTATTTCGATGAAGCAGCAAGAGGGTGGAGTCATAGTGAGGATTGAACCACCCCTGTAGCCTAGTTTCGTAGGTCCTGCAGTGGTGGAAGAAATAGGGATGCCAGATAAAAAACAGAAGCAGCAGCAAAATAACATCAAGTCCTTGCTCTACCTTCCCAACATCACTCTCTTACTCATCCCTATACGTACACATGTACGCAGACATATCCAGTCACATACACACAAATAAATGCACAGTAGTATGCATGCACGACATCATGCATGCACATGAACATGTGCACACACACTTGCAATACCACCCCCCCCCCTGCCACACACACACACACACACACACACACACACACACACACACACACACAGACACACACAGACACACACAGACACACAGACACACACACACACACACACACACAGACACACACAGACACACACAGACACACACAGACACACAGACACACAGACACACACACACACAACACAAGACTCCTCATCTCCACTGTCCCTGAAATTTGCACCCTTTTATTCTTTGCACATCAGCACGTCACACCCTGTACCCGTCATGAACACACTGCCATAACACACCCTCTCCCTCCTCCCCTACAGCCCCCGTTTCCTTCCCTTCCCAACCCCCAAGGAACACTACCTCTCTCAGAGGGCCCAGGATGACCTCAGCATGAACGCAGTGTGCCGCCCAGTCCTCTCATTCTGCGCCACCACCACCCCCGGCTGCAGCACCAGCCCCCGCCCGCACTTCACACGCATAAACGCCTCCGCCTGCACCTGCCCTGCGCCCGCCGCGCCCCCCTCGTTCCCCTCCCCGCTCTCCCCCGCCACCATCCCCGTGCTGCTCGACTCCGCGCCACCTCCCAGGAAAAACGCATCTGGCTGCGTGCCCCCGATGCACGCTCCCAGCGAAATCCTGTCCGTCCATTTCCCCTTCTTACCCTTCCCCGCACCGGCTTTCCCGCCCGTCCTATTCGCACTGCTTCCCCCGTTCCCCGCCTCGTCCTCCGCCCTGCCCTTCCCCTGCACCAGCAGTGACACGGACCACTGCAGCTTCCTCCGCGCGTCCTCGTCCAGGCAGTCCCCGTTCTCCGCCTGCGCCCACGCCGCAATAGTCGCTGCACCGAGCTGCACCGCGCCCGACACCGCCACCGACTGCACCATGGTCGCGGGCTCCTGATCCGGCGGAAGCCACAGCTCCTGCCCCACCACCCCGCTGCTGCTCTCCGCTCCGCCCATCCCAGAGCTCGCGTCCCCGCTCCCCGCGCTTCGCCCCGAGCCTGCCTTCTTCAGCTTGCCGAACCACGGCAGCAGCTTCGGCACCACGAGCGGGCCCATCTCGCTCCAGTGGAGCCCCGTGGCGGAGGGAAGCGGCGGGGAAGGCCAGAGGCGGTTGAGCGCGGACATAGATAGGACGACGTTGTCTTGGGGCTGGAGGGACAGTTGCGCCAGTGACGATGCGCAGAGCCCCGCGGATTCCCCCTCGGGGTCCTGCGAAACCCCCCAGCCGGAGAGGAACTGCGCGGCGGTGAACGACGCGGCGGAGTTGCGCAGCGAGAACGCGAGCGCGGAGCCCCTTGCGCGGCGGTGCAGGGAGATTCCGCCGGACGAGAAGCGCGTGAGGCCCTGGTCCTTGAGCGGGTTCATGCCTTCCGCCATGTCCGATCCAACGGCTCCTAAAGGCGCCACGGCGAGCTGCACGCCGTCGCATAACTTAGTACTATAGAGGATCTTATGAATGTTAACGGGGCCGCCCAGCATGAAGCTGCTGCTGTCTTCTCCTAGGCCGGCCGTCAGCTCTGTCGACAGGAGATCGTCGTCGCGACAGGTCGTATCGAATCTGAATTTCACTGTCAGTCCCGATCGCATGCCCGCTTGTTCCAGCGCCGCGCGCGTGCTGTGGCTGCGCGCGCCCTCCGTCGGAACGAACGCCCCGCCCGCCGCGATCTCCCCGTGCAGGCGCGTCCGACCCGCTCCCCCCAGCACGCTCCCCGCGCCCGCACCGAGCCCGCCCCACACGCCGCTCTCCTCGCCGATCCCAGCAATCCCCGTGCCAAACGCGCCCGCGGTCGCGCCGAAGGCTGCGGCGGAGGCAGAATACACGGACCCCGCGGAGGGGCGCGGGGAGCGGCCGTCGGGGGACTGGCGCACTCCGGAGAGGAACTCGAGGCGGTGGAGGCGGTCCTTCACGCGCAGAAGGTCCTGAAACGCCTCGCGCTGCAGCCGGCGGAGCGCGCTTACTTCCGACCGGTGCGCAAAGGCGTCGTCCGCGGATCGCTTGTCGAGTATCTGTACGACGAGGTCCGCCGTTTCCGCCATCAGCGCTTGCCGGTCCACGCGGTCTTGCATGCCGTCGAGGCGCGACGCGAGCAATGAGTGCAGCAGCCCCGCCATCCAATCAAACATGCCGTCTGCGCGACGCATGCGCTCGTCGTCCGGCCGCCTCCGCCTGCTGCTGATCGTTCCGCTGCTCAAGCCGCCCGCGGAGCTGCTACTTCCCCCTCCGGCGCTGGCCGCAGTAGCGCTGTCGTCGCCGCCGGCGCCGGCGCCGGCAAGGCCAGCGGAGCCGGCGACGGCTGAGAGCGACGCGAAGAGCACGTCAGGGGGATAAGTGTTCAGCAGCGTGGCACCGGCGCCGACGTTCCCGCTTGCGCCGTGGCGTCGGCGGCTGCTGGATCGGCGCTTGGGAAACTCTCGCCACGCCGGGTCGCGGCTTTCTGTTGGCGCTTTGCCGCCAGAAGCATCCCTCGCAACAGCATCGGCAGCCGCGACGCGAACGGCGCTAGCGTTCTTGCCGACTGGGCTCACCGGTTCGGAAATGCCGTCCGGGTTGTCTGCCTCGTCCACATCATCATCATCTTCATCCACGTCAGCGTTGGAATACGGCGAGTCGTTTCCAGGTTGTTGCGCTCCTCCTGGACCACCACTCCCGCCGCCGCCGCCGCCGCCGCCGTTGCCGCCCTGTCCGCCACCGCCTCCTCCTCCAGCATTGGTCTGGAGCGACTCGGACCAGCCTAGTTCGCCTTGTCCAAGACTACCGTACGCGTGGCTTCCCGAAAACGCGGACGCAGGGCCGGATGTCAGCAGGAGCGCGCCAAGAGGCGCGGTCGCGATGATAACAGGCTTCATAAAATGGCTCGCGGCGGCGGTTTCTTTAGTTTTTCCATGTGCAAGCCTGCAGTCCGCGTCGTCAGCCGATTTGTTGTTGGAAATCGCAGCAACGGGGGCAGGAGGAAGACGGAGAGACGTGAGAAGGCATGTGCGCACGGGAGCGGGAACCGAAAGCGGGCGGCTCTTGAGGCATCCTAGTCTGTGAACAGGTTCGGTTGGCGCGAGGGTGGCGGGGGCTGAGGGTGGACCACCGAGCAATGCTGGTGGCAGCAGCGACCTGGAGGTCGCGGCAGCCATGGCGTGACGGGCCGAGAGTTGTCAAAAAGAGTATGTCTGATCTGCTCCACGGTATAGAAATTATCAACAGATTGATGCTTCGCGTTCGCTAGGCAGCCAAAAGCTCGTTAAATAGTGAGGAAAAGTGATAACTGCCTACGACGGACGGGCGAATCGAGGTTGTATGGGTGGGGGGAAAAGGAAGAATGGCAGCTGGACGTCAGAGGGGGGGGAGGGAGTGACAAGCGAGCAGCGACGGGGAAGGGCGATGAGGGTTGGGTTGGTGGTGGTGGTAGGAACGAGGGGTTTCTGCTATTCTGGGATGGGGAAGAAGGGGGCGATGAAGGGGGGGGAATTACTGTCCAGGAGGAGATGCAGAATTTGGCGCGAAGTGGCGATGCGACTCTTTGATTGGTTTAGACGAGGCCGGGAGCGGATCGTGGCTGGGCGTGCGGGGGGACGGGGGCTAGGGTGTCGGGGTCGTGGCGTGGGGCACTGCACAGCACAACCAAGCAGTTCGCCTTTAGGGCGGGTCTAACAAAGTACGTACTCGCAGGAAACCCTACCCAACCATTTCAGTCTCCAGAAGCACCGCCCAGCATCAAAACCAAACCTTTTTCAACCGCATTTGAACGTACTCTCCGCCCAAAACGAAACTGTTACTGGATACCCATTTTCCCTACGTGGCTGTGAACACCTGATTTGAAAGGTTTCGTTCAATTTGACAAGGTAGGCGAGTGTTACCCGTCGCAGCTATGCTTGGCTGCTCCGGTTCACGAATTCACGAAATTTATAGCCTTCGCCGCCATTCCACGGATTCCATGACGCCAGCTCCACGATGGAGTGGCGGGAAATATTTGAAATTCACGTTCCACCAAGATTTGTCACCACGTTCCCGCGTAAAATCACCCTTGCAAACGTAACATGAAACAGTCATGTATATCCATCTGTTTCTGGACTATGTACATACAGAGATTAACCTGCGAACCAGACAGGTGTTCGTTCTTTTGCTCATCCGTACTATGTACAATCCATATGCCAACAAAATATACGAGGACGTTCCTGAGACAATGATAGAAACAAAAACGATGGTACAAGAATAACTGAGATATATTCTGCAAAAACAGAAAATGTTCTATATTTGTGAATACACATACTACCATGTTTGCTTGGATCGAAATCCACCGCGCCCAACCTAGTTCACAGGAGAAGCTGGGAGTGAACAGGTTTCGAATGGCTATATTGAAGGTCTAACAGACGAAATTTTGAACCAGTCCCGCCAAGGAGCAGCAGTTTGGCTCACGAGCTGCTCGAGATTCCTCCGCTGCTCCTTGCTCCCTGGGCACGTGCAATCTCCATGCTGAGGTTGACATTCTCGGAGCTCTCGAGCTCGCGGTCAATGCGCACCGCCATGCGGTCCTCGTCCTGCCCGAGAAACTCCTCCTTCATGACGAGCAGCTCGCCGAGCACGCGGCTGATGGAGGGGCGCGAGGCGGTGGGCATGGCGGTGCAGCGCAGGGCCAGGCGGGCCATGCGCAGCACCAAGTCGTCCGGCGCCTCCAGCTGCGGGTCCTTGATTGCACCTGCGTCGCCGGCAGCTAGTAGTGGAGCCACCCACTGCTTGAGGCTGATCTGATCTGCATCCGCGTTGTAGATGGCCTTGCGAGCTGTGATGAGCGTCAACATCACCACTCCAAAGCTGCGAGCGAGGGCAAGTACACACGCATTAGGCACAACAGCATGGCAAAGTACGGTAATTTTGATAGAGCAAAAAATATCCTGCTCATACCTGTGCACGTCAGCCTTTGGCGTGGCCTTCTGTGACTTGTAGTAAGCGGGGTCCACATAGCCCGGTGTGCCCATCACCCGCGTGGCAATCACCGACGTGCCCTCGCCATGCCTCACCAGCCCAAAGTCAGCGATCTTGGGCTGCAGAGAATAAACCCCCAAGGGGAATTGTTCAACACGATAAATCTCACTACGAACAAGTCAGTTGAGCAAAGAAACATCGTCTAATGGATGGCTGGCAGCTGCATTGGACCTTATACCTTGGAAAGAAGGGAGGTCAAGGACAGGTGGTAGTCTCTGCTGGTGTGCGCACCTGCATGTGTTTGTCGAGCAGGATGTTGGCGGGCTTGATGTCGCGGTGCACGATGCCAAAGCTGTGGAGGTACTCGAGGCCGCGGGCCATGCCGATCAGAATGTCCACCCGCTCCCGCACCGCCAGGGGGCGGGGGCTCCCTGCAGCCGTGCACGGGAAGAGATAGAGGGATGTGTCAAGATAGAAGCGTAACGCATGTGCACCGCCAGGGGGCGGGGGCTCCCTGCACGCACGCATGGGATGCGCATGAAAATGTCATGCATGTGACGCACAAAAGAGAGTCAACGTGCAAGTCAAAGAATCCAAATAAGAGTTGATAATGGGCTTCATATGTGGTGGTGGCCGCAGTACAAGGCTCACGGGGTGTGATCCAGTGAGCCCATAACGCAGGGCAGCCTGGCGGCTGCGGCAGTGAACAGTGAAGGGCTCACTCGGTCCGATCCAGCGGTCGAGGTCGCCGTTGTCAACAAACTCGTAGATGACGATCTGCTCCATGCGCTCCGTGTCTGGGCTGATGTCAAAGCAGTACCCCAACAGCCGCACCAGATTCGGATGGCTCTTCGTTGCCATCTCGTTCACCTGCTCACCGTCACGGGGAAGGTGGAGGGGGGGCAGGGGTAAAAAGGGACAGGTTGGAGGAGAGGAAGGGAGCGAACATAAAACTGAAGTAACGTTACAGCCTGATGAGTTACGGTACGCTCTCGTAGAAATCATTCACTGAGGGGGTTGCAGCTTACCTAGCGCTTGAAGATGTTGGTGAGGTCAGCCTGCACATGAGGCAGGGTATCAAGAGTGACTGGAACATACCTCGCGCTTGAAGTCGTTGGTGAGGACCTTGGCGCGTTTGACGGCCCAGGTCTCATGGGGAGCGGTGGGGTTGGCGCCCCTGTACACATCCCCGAAGCTGCCGCTGCCAATGCGATTCTCCTCCGCCCACTCGCCCGTCGCTGCCGCCACCTCTGCCAGCGAGTACAAACGGCACACCATAGGCCGCGCCTCTGCCACCGCTGCTGCTGCTCCCACATTCCCCCCCGTTGCACCCGCTGCTGCTGCCGCCGCTGCACCGCCTCCTGCTGCAGCAATGGCTGCTGCATGTGCTGCTGCTGCCTCGGCAGCGGAATGACCAGCAGCTGCCTGCCAAGGCCACCTCCACCCTCCTCCTGCTCCTCCTGCTCCTGCTGTTGTTGCTGCTTCTTTTCCTTCCCCTTGAGCTATGCCAGCTGCTGAAAGTGTTGGCTTTGCCAGTGAAACATCCCCTGCTGCTGCCTCTGCGTCGCCACCACTGCCCTTTCTGAAGAACCACCATCCGCTGCCACTTTCCACAGCAGCCTTCGCCTCTCTCTCCCCCTCCTCCCTCTCCCCTTCACTGCCTCCGCCTTCCATCCTCTCCACCTCCTTCTCTTCCTTGCTCTCCTTCTCCCGCATCTCCTTCTCCCTCTGCTCCTTCACGCGGACGTAAGTCAGGTACACGATCAGCAGCAGCACAGGCAAGATGACCACAGAGGCAACCGCAATGCCTACGATGTCTGCTGGGCTCATGTCTTGTCTTTCGTAACGCGTGGTTGCCACTGGAAATAACAGATCAGAGGGGCAAAGGTTGCAAGCGAAGAGAGAGGCAGGACCTCAGGACCAGCGAGAATCGGAATGTGAGAAGTGGTGAATTAGGTGATGCAAATGTTGATTTAACAGTGCACATGCAGGGATTGTCGTCAAGCAAGCATGCGGTCAATCGAGCATGCAATCAATCGAGCATGCAATCAATCGAGCATGCAATCAATCGGGCATGCAATCAATCGAGCATGCAACCAATCGAGCATGCAATCAATCGAGCATGCAATCAATCGAGCATGCGATCAATCGAGCATGCAATCAATCGAGCATGCACTAGTGAGGCATCATATCTTGGCTGCAACATTCAGTTGGATCCGCAGATAAGAAGCAGCACGGATGACAAACTTGGAGAAGCCATGCTAACGTACTCCTGGAAGGGTTGCAAGTGGAACAGAAGCCCGGGCAGAAGGTGCAGAATGGAGAGCGGTGATATTGGTACACCACGCAATCCCCCTCGTTGACAGGACACGTGAAGTTATCCCAGTCGATGTTCCTGTCAGGGGACGGTTGTGGAGGAGTACACGTGGCATGATGGGGGCGGGCAGGCCTGTACCAGTGAGAAACAATTGGCAATCTGGTCTCAACTGCTGTCTCTCAAAGCTGCAAGATGGCAATCTTTGAGCCACATGAAGGAGCTTTTGAGTTGACTCAAAAGCAGATGGTATGGTGGAGCACATGACAGATTCATGCTTAGGAGGGAAGTACATGATATGGCTCGATAAAGTCGGAACAATGTTTTTCTCATTCCATCGCTCTTGCTCCCAACTCCCTCCCTCCCGCACGTTTCTCCCCTTCTCCTCTCGCCCTTCCTCCCTCCCCTCATCTCTGTTGCATGCCCCGTCTCTATGCGTTCAGTACGGCTCTCACAGAAATTGAATGTATCCCAACGAGGCGGGAAGGGTGCCCGATAGCTGGTTGCCTTGGAGTTGCCTGGGAAAGAATGAGAAGTAACAGAAGACATGGCGGATGGGAAACCCAGGAAAGATGGTTGGACGCTTTCACGGTGGGTGAGCTTGATAGGATGGTTAAAGGGCAGCATTCTCAAAAGTCAAATGTAATGCTGCATACGAGTTTCAGCCATACGTACAGATTAAGGTAGCTGGGAGCGCCTGTCGTGCCAGGGATGCTGCCAGTGAGTTGATTCTGTGAAAGGCCTCTGAAGGTAGGTAGGACATGTGGATACGGACGGGAAATACGAGAGGGTATATGCAAGGCTCGGCTTGTCTTGTTCTGTCTTGTTCCTGGCCATCATTTGTTACTTCGGGGTATCTTCGAACTAGTGATGTTTCACCAACCTGTCACTTGCACAAGCCCACCTGTAGTCCAACACTGAAACACTGAACTACAGATCTGAACTACAGATCTGAACTACAGATCTGAACTACAGATCCGAACTACAGATCTGAACTACAGATCCGAACTACAGATCTGAACTACAGATCTGAACTACAGATCTGAACTACAGATCAGTGTCAAAGTTGCTGTTTCACCAAGCCTGACACTGATCTGTAGTCCAACACTGAAATCTGTCGCCAAGACTGAGAGAGTGTTGGACTACCGATCTTAGGTGGGCGTCCCACCTGAGACTGTCTCAGTCTTGCACACGCCCACCTAAGATCTGTCGCCAAGACTGAGAGAGCCGAGCATGCAAGTGTAGGCAAAGGTGCGAGGTCATCTGTGTTTCTCTCCACAGGCTGTGGATCGTTCTCCGGAGCATGCTTACAGGTAAGAGAGTCTTGAGAGCTGCATAATGCCTGAAGGAATGCTGCCGCTGAGCTGATTCTTCCATAGCTCACTATGCAGATGATGTTGGGAGAGGGAGAGAGAACCAAAAGTCACAGAGTGAGAAGAGACGGGTGGAAAGAAGGCGATAAAGGTTGAACAGCTTATGAGGAAAGTCCAGAAAAGACGAGCCGAATCACAGCCCTTTGTGATGAGGTCATGACGGACTTTTAATGCGCCGCAAAAAAGACGAGCAGACTCACAGCTTGTATAACTTGGTGAGGGTGGAGATGGAGTCCGGTATAGTCCCCATGAGCTTGTTGTTCGCCAGGGACCTGCCATGGCCGCACACACACAGCAGCAGGCATGGCTCATTCTACCATAACGCCCCACAGGGAAGGAACTGCGATAGATGTAAGATGGAAGTGAGATGGACGTACCCCCGAGGACACCCGTGGGCATGTGTGCAGTTAGAAAGAGTGGTGGTGGTGAGAGGGACAAGGGGTGGCGATGGTGATGGTGGTGGTGGTAAGAGGGACGTACAGTTTGGTCATGGCAGTGAGCTTGCTGATGCTGTAGGGGATGCTGCAGCTGACCAGAGAGCGACTGCCGAGGTCTCTGAGGACGGGATTCGCATGATGGCAAGCAAATGTCTAGGAATCGCATGATGGAAAACGAAAATAGGGTAGCATGCGGTGAGGCTGTGCGGTGCCGCTGCACTCTAACAAGATACATTGATGCTGAAGCTGATGGAGGACTGGCCTCTTCATGCTACGGGTGATTGATGATCGATGATCGATGAACACTCACAATGAGTTGACCATGCCGCGGTAGTCGCAGTGCACGCCTTGCACGGAGCAGTAGGACGGCTCAAAGGAGTCCGTTAGGCCGCATGGCAAGAACTCCCTCATCACCTTGTCTGCGCAACCCACCGGAAGAGAGGGGGAGGAAGGAGGGGGATGGGAAGGGGAACTCCGAGAGTTGTTGAGTTGCGGCGCGCTGTCGGTCCCCCCAGGCAAGTATGGACTTGAAGTTGGTATATGAGATGAGACTACTCTTTCAGGAGACAAGGCGCTGCTCGAATAGAGCTTTACAAGAGGACAAGGCAGGGTGCAAGCGCATGTCAATGGGAAGGGAAGAGTGAGAGAGAGAAAAGTCAAGAGCCAAACCAGGAGGGTTCTGCTTTGCTAATGTTGCGTGTTTAGACATGGTTGGTTACAGCAGCACTGGCGTCCGACGCTCTCAAGTCCTTCTCAAGTCAGGCTCAGATTTAGTCTTCTATGACGCTTCGACGTGCGTCGACTCGGTCCACAACAGCCCGAAGCATCACACCTAGGGGGTATCACGCGTTGGGAGTATCCCACCTTGAGGTTATCACACATGGGGTGGAGGGTACCGCACCTTGCGTCTCGTCGTAGGCGGTCGTGTTGCACGTGCACAGGTAATATTCGGCACCTGATCCGTATTGGCAAACACAAGAGTCGGACTGTGCATTGGCGGTTAGAGGGTGTTGGTTTAACCCGATAACGAGGAGAAAAAGCGTGAGATGGAGACCGTTTTGAAGTCTCCCCAAAATCGCGAGACGGAGACGAACGGGACACCTCATGGTGAGCATGCGCGGAGGTGAGAAAGCTGAGAAGCGTATGTTGAACAGGCAGTTGAACAGGCACGTTGTCGAAAAGCAAATCGACAGGAGGCGGGAAAGAAGGAATGACTGGGGGCGGGGAGACAGTAGGCTACGTTTTTTACAGTAGGCTAGACAAGGAGGTACTGCTATTTTTGAAACCAAATTTTGATGTGAAGAAAGAGCGACAGAAGCGAAGACTTGCATACTACGAATCTACCTGCGTCTGCCTGAGGAGATGGAGGGTTTGGAAACGGTTTGGGTGGATGTAAGCAGGAACATGTCAGATTAGATGCGGTTGTCGAAGTCCTGGCGTGCATACGTGTCATTCGCCCTTGTGGCGTGATTGGATTGGACTGTTACAGCTATCCGACAGCAGGGATGCCAATCACACCATGACTCCATGTCATCTCGAGTTCGGAATTGAAGTGATTGACCGTGCTTGAGGTGAAGGGATGGACACCACCTGGAGTGGCGTTGACTTGCAAATACCCTGCTGGCAGGTACCTGAACACGCTCGGCTGGCAATTTCGCTAGATTGTTTTCCGTTTCCAAACCAGAGGAAAAGAGAAATAGAGTACTCAATTTTTCGTAACCATATTCATGCTTGAGGAACTCATACAAAAATAGTGAACTGCGCCTGCTCTCATTGGGCTATTGATGTGAATGTGGTGGACTGGTCCATCTCCCTACTTTCATGGTGAAGATGTTCCCAAAGTTGATGTTTAATGTGCATTCCAGGGGTCAACATCCATAAACAAAACGACAAGGTACTCCCTACTCTCAAGCTTGTCATTGTGAAGCCGAACACAAATACTTCGATGCAAACATGAACACTCGCAAACTTTGTCGGATCATATACCGTTGCGATAAAAAATGGCCTCTTGCTGGCTAATCATTTAACAACAGAGTTGCACTCAGGGGGACTTGGTTAACAAATTTTATAGATGAGCACACGTATCCTCTACGGGAGCACTATATCTAAATCCACCATAAACTTCGGATTTTGTACATAACTCTGCCTCTAAATTGTCTAAAAAATTATTTGCAGCCCCAGCTGCACTTCAGCCTTTGCCACAGCCACAGCGACAGTGACAGCCACAGCCAGCCTGGCCTACTTTTGAGCTTCTCCGGGCGACTCAAGCAGGCCTTTCTCAACGTCCGTTTGTTGCGCGTGCTTCCTGGCTGCTTCCTTGGCGTTCATCTCGTGCATCTTGACGCGATTGTACCAGCAGACGCCAGCGAAGGCGAGGAGGTAGCCGAGGAGGTTGAGGGTGGTGATTTGGTCGGCAATGACGGACCAGGAGAAGGCGATGAGCAGCCAGTCCTTGACGATCCCCGCCACGTTCATCGTCAGCGCCGACGTCTTGCCGATCAGCAGGAACACCGCCAGGTTCAGCGCGAACGCGCACACGCAGTTGGCCCCGAACACGAGTGCGCTGGGGTGCGCGCCGGCCGCCATGGCGGGGACGAGCGTGGGGAACTCGACGAGGAACCAGGGCACGGAGAGGAAGAGCAGGCAGACGGGCGAGATGTAGTAGAGGCTCGTGATGGGGTTGAGCGAGATGCCCTTGGCCGTCAGCAGCATCTGGATGAGCACCAGGCGCGTCGCCTCGAACGCGACGGCGGCGAGCTGCAGCAGCACTCCCGTGGCGTTGAAGTTGGCCTCGCTCCACGCGCTCACGGCGACGCCGAGCGAGATGAGAAGCATGTTGGCGAAGGTGGCGGCGCGGAAGGCGTCCTTGCGGAAGGCGACGGCTAGCAGGTAGACGGCGACGGGCATGAGCGCCTTGAGCATCTGAATGAAGGACACGGACAGGTACATGTACGCCGAGTTGGAGAACCACAGGCTCAGCGCGTACAGCGCGCCGATGGGCACCACGCTCGTGCAGTAGATGTCGGGCTTGAGCCCGCCGGGCAGTGGCTGCACGACGCGGAAGACGTTGACGAGCAGGAAGGCCAGCGACGAGCAGAACGCCATGTGCATCATCGTCAGACTGCGCAATCGGCGGCAAGACGGGGGGACGGGGCCGCGGAGAGGGGGGCAGGGGGTGGCGGAAGACAAAAGCGCGGAGGATGAGGTCGAGGAACGCAGCGAATTCGACGCGCGAAGGAATGCTGGTCAGGCGACACAGTCGTCTCTCCGGGTTTTTCTAACCTATAAAGAGTTGCTAATGCTTAGCGCCATCGGTTGTCATGAATTGTCGCAACAAATCAGCTTTCGCACCATTTCGATTAACTTGGAAAATAAATACTATCGAAAGTCGCTGTGACAATTACTAACGTTAATGTATCGAGACCTCACCTGATGGGAAACGGCCAATTGAGCAGTCGCCTGTCGAGAATGTATTTGTTGAAGATGATAACGGAGAAGCTTAAAGCGATCCAGAGCACCACGCTACCCCCCATAACCAATTTTTTTGTCAGAAGGCTCTGCTGCGCGGCGAGCTGCTGCCCGGGGCTTGGCGGGGGCGACATGGCGGCGGGAGTGGCGGCAGCAGTCGAGGGTGGACGGCGAGAGGCGATGCGGAGAAATTTGGTGCAGCTGGAACGCCTGAAGTTCCAGTCAAGTCAATTGACGGGAACGAAGCGTGAGTGAAGCTAAGCTGCTGAGCGGAACAACCGAAGCCAAAAATGAGCGTAGTCGGAGTGGTGTTATTTGCGCAAGCGGTTCACGAATGGGAAGAAACAGCAGCGCCCGTCAGTGTGGGGTGTTGTCGAATTGAAAGTGGACGAGCAAGGGGCACACGAGAGGGGCTGGCAGGAGTTGGCTGACTGGATGGCCAGGTGCTGGAATGATGAATTTGAGACCCCCAACCCACGCCCCTTTTGTGCGGAATGTGCTGCCTCCTGTGACGAGTCATCTGAGCTGAGCAGATTTCGGTGGGGCTAGGCGGGGAAAAGCGGAGGTGAGGTGTGGTAGAGACGGGGAAGAGGTGTGTTTGAGGTGAGGTAGGAGGTGAACCGCGACGCGGAGTTGAGGTGATGTGGCGAAATGAGATGGGTGAGAACGAGCGGACAGCGGAATGGTCGTGTACTGTAGGACGCGGTTAGGCCGCAGTTCGCCCACCCGTGTCGCGTCGAAGTACCTGTCAGTTTCTGGCGAATAAAACAAAAAGGTTCCTGACTAAAGGAGGTTTCACTATCAATCTATAAGGCGGCTGGAAGGATTTACCATATACTTAAATGGTATATGCAGAAAGACGAGTGGATGATTTACGGTGAGAACAGCAACCATGCTAGCTCTTGTGAACCTCATTCGCTGCAAAGATGCACTTGGCTGAAAGCACGAACCAAGCTCTTGCTCCATGGCCGAAGATGGCAGGGCGAATTCTTTTTCTTGGGTCTACAGAAGGTAGCAATCTGCACCTGGCAGAGCTACAAACCGTAACTAAAATCGCACAGCATGCTGTAATGTGAATGCCTCCAATATTCACTACTCGTACGGTACTCGCCAGCCAGTGATGCTGGCCAGTTAGCTGGAGTGCACGATGAAGGCTACAGGGTACGCTCGCATAATGGAGCGCACTCCAATCACGGGAAGCAGATAGAGATGGCCGCATGTGCACTCCCGAGAGAGCTGTGCAAGACACGGGATGCCTGGCACTCCACCATCTATGGGCGGTGGTGGTGATGCAACGGCGGTGCTAGAAAGAGCATGGCAGTTACTGAGAGAAGCGCTGAAAGGGCAAAGGATCCCAGGAAGGGAGTGCTGGTGGAGGAGGAAGCTGCAACGGAAAGAAACACAGGGCAGGAGAGGAGAGAAACACACAGCACGGTGGAGGGGTAGAGAGAGGTGAGGTGCAAAGAACACGTTGAAAAACAATATCCCTCACACCATTAAGTGAATAAAACCCCCAAAATTTTCCAAATGCTCTCAAAGGTTTCAAAAGCCCAAAAGGATTTCCCTTTCACGGATTGCATGATTTACTAGGGATTTAGATAAAAAGCAGGTCCTCAGCTCTCACCGCTCTTCTTCTGGCTGACAGGAAGAGGAGGGCTCAGCGTTGCATTCCCCGGAGCCACCTTTTCCCCTCCGCTGGTAACCCCGTCCACTCCCCGCACCTCGTGTCCCTCCCCCACCCCCACCGCCCCTGCACCACCCCGCTCCCCATCCCCTTTAGAAGGCGCCCCACTAGGTGCACCACTCGGTGCTTCAGCAGCAGGGGACTTGGACTTTTCTGCTCCCTTGCCTCCATCAGCAGGGCCGGGGGAAGCAGCTGAAGCAGGAGCAAGGTGGGCAGGAGCACTAGGGGCAGGCTTGCTTGCGTGCGCACTGCTGTTCTTCTTGGGATCACTCAGGGGTGTGCGGGCAGGGGATGGCGCAGAGGCGGGGGCGGAGGAGGGGGGCGAGGACGAGGCAGGGGCAGGAGGAGGGGCTCGAGAGGAGGCAGGGGCAGGGGTCGGGTGTTTGGGTGAGGGAGTGGCTGGTTTTCGTGCCGATGCTGGTGCTTGTGCTGGTGCTTGTTTTGGTGTTGGTGCTGGTTTAGGGGCGCTGGCGTTGGTGGTGGCTGGGGTGTTTGGCTTGCTTGGCGTGAGAGGTGGTTGCGGTGCTGCTTCCACTGGCTTGCCTGACGTGCCTGCGAGGGCGTGAGCGAGTTTGAGAGGGTTTTGGGTGAAAGCAAGGAAGAAACGCTTGTGAGAAAAGAGCAGTGAGCACTGATTGCTAGTTTAGAAGTGGATGGGATTACAGAATTGCAGGCGATTCCAAGTAGGAGAATGAAAAGAGAGAGCTCCAACAACACGAGGACTAGCTATCTTCCGTGCCTGGTGGACGACAGGCAGAAACGAGGCCAGACGAGGTTACATCAGGTGAGTTGAGGGATGAGAGGTGGGTGAGGTGAGGACGGGGCGTGATGGATGGATGGATGGATGGATGGATGGACGGGTGGCTTACAGTTGAGGGGCACGAAGCTCATGGTCTTGTTGGGCAGGTTGAACTGAATGAACTGATCCCGCAGCCACAGCGCTGCACGCAGGCAGGCGAGCAGGGCAACCAGCAGAAAGGAGAGCACAAAGGCGTGAACGTGTGTTTGTGTGCGTGGGTGTGTGCGTGGGTGTGTGCGTGGGTGTGGGGCGTGGGTGTGGGGCGTGGGTGTGGGGCGTGGGTGTGGGGCGTGGGCGTGGGCAGGAGGTTGAACTGATCCCGCAGCCACAGCGCTGTATGTAGGCGAGCAGGGCAACCAGAAGGGGGGTTGAGCAAGAGGGTGTGAGTGTGCGTGGGTGTGTGAGTGTGTGCGCGCACGCGTGTGCATGCTTGCGTGCGTGTGTGTGTGCGCGCGCACACGTGCGAGCGTGTGAGAGGCGGGTGCAACACCACTGTGGAGAGAGTAAAGAGAACAGAAGGAACGGAGTGAAGACAAGAGGGGAGGAGAATGGAGAAGCGGAGAGTAAAGGAGAGAAGAGGAGAGCGAAGAGGAGTAGAGGACGCGTTGGCACTCACTGCCAATATGGGCGTCATGCACTCGGTCGTTCGGGAGCGCGTATGCTGTCAGGCACAGTGTGGCCCCAGCTTCAGTCGCGTCCTGATGCATGGAGTGGGTGGGACGGAAGGAGAGGGAACGAGAGGGAACTCTTGGGAATGACAAGGCTGCAGGAGGGGCTGAGAGTGGAAAGGATCCTTGCAGCCTTGTCAAGAGGGTAGAGATCTCCGCTGCAAGAGAGCTGAGAGTGCGGGGGCAAAAGAGAGTCGCGGTGGAGGGGAATGGTGTGTGTCGAAGGCAAGGGTGTGTGTGCAGGAGCAATCAGTGTGTCGGTGAAAGAGGAGGAGGGTGTCGGAGGGGGAGGGGAGCAGCGTACATACATTCATCATGAGGTAATTGTTGAAGGTAACCTCATAGGAGCCCTCCTCAAAGTCAAGGAAGATGGTCGGAAACGACACCACGTTGGTGTCGCTGGCATGGAGAGGCACGAGAGAGGGTTGGGTGGGGGAGAGGGAGAGAGTGCATGTGTTGGTGTGAGTACAGG
>CANIUD010000851.1:680000-692500 GCA_947470075.1 Closterium sp. Yama58-4 | reverse complement strand
CGGCGACAGCAGCGGCGCCGCTGGCCCCGGTGCGCGCAAGGTTCCAGTGCTCCTCAAGAGTGCCCCTTCTCGCCATTCTCAACCGCTCCGACTCGCTCAACCGCCGCATCTCCCTGCGGCCGCTGTCCAATCGCGACGCATCCTGCGGGAGAGAGAACGAGCAGAGCAGAGCAGAGTAGAGAGTAGCATCGATTAGAGTGGAGGAGCGGCAGGCGCGGCGAGTGGTGAACGGGGTTAAGGACCGTGCGTGGGTCGTGGATCGGAGACGCAGCGCAGCGGGTTTGGCTCGTGAGGCTAATGGAAACCAGGGGTGGGGATGTGCATGAATTTAGTCGTAGAGACACCAGATAACGCCGTGTAAGGGGGGTGTATCTGACAGGAAGACATCCTGCAGCTACCTCGGGAATACCCGTTCCGAGGTATTCTATGCAAAGAGCACGTCTGAAGGCTGTCTTTTTTTAGGCGCCTCAAAAATCGCCTCAGAACCTGTCGGCTCAAACGGAAGCTAGAGTGACGGTAGTGGTCGTAGGGAAATGGAGCGGTGAAGCAGGCAGTGAAGCTGGCAGCATGGCGGGCAGGGCGCGGCCACTGGGGAAGGTGATTGCACCTTCCAAATAGCACCGGTTGTTTGAGAATGACGGTGGCGCGCACCCGCAACGTAACCGGAGTGATCGGATGGGAAATTCTGGGTTTGGTTCGGGTCAAATGCGGAGCGTGGAACGAGGACACCGGCAGGGCGAGTGACAAACCTTGAGAAGTCTCGCGTGAGCGTCAGCTGGGGGTACGAGGCTGATAAGGAGAGCAGCGGCAGCCAGTAGTAGGTTTAGATGACACTTCCTCATCAGGAACGGCCTTACACGGAATGATGAAAGCCGAGGTCTACTTTTTGCCATGACCATTGATTGAAGCGCCATGGTAACGGCTGATGAGAAGTTGAGCGTTTACTGAAGGTCGTATCCCACGGACTAGGGCCTTGTATCTGCTACGTAACTAGGAAGTGTGCGGGAGTGGCGAGCGTAAACCGATTTTGGTTGCTAGGCTGGAAAGCACTGAATGACCTTTCAGGTGCCTGATTGAAGGATACCGAAGTGAATCTGAGGGTTGAAATTATGCTGTTCACCGCACACTCAGCACAATCATACAATTGCGCTAGCGAGCTAACTAATATTACTCGGCGTCGGAGCTCGACCGACCTGTGCGAATTGGCGAGAAAAAAAATCGGTTACAAGAGCGAGAAATGATGTGGAACTGAACACCCTAGCTTCCCTGAACTTCCTAAGAAGGCCAACTGCGGCTCACGAGTGGCTTCGATGTCACACAGCAGTCTCCAATTTCTGGCTTTACAATGCCGCTGAGCTTAATGACCGCGACCGGAATTGGCGGACGGACGGTGAAGAAAGTCGACAGACAGCGAATTGCGAGAGGCGTCATGGGATGTGGAGGGCGAGCGAGGCTTGCTGCTGAGCAAGAGGGACAAAGCATAGCCCTGCCCCAAACAGCCAACCGACCAGCAAGAGCCGTCAGTGAAGAATTTGAAATTTAGTGGGTTGGATGAGCGGACGAGATCACACGAGATGAGGGGGGAGAATATCTTACGGTTGCCGTTGGCTTTGGCTTGGCGCCACGATCAATTTCCTAAGTCGCGACGCGGTCTGCCCTGAAAGGGGGTTGCGAGCAGTGACTCTCTTGGCGAAATCGCGCGCATCGGCGGAAATCGTGTTTGTCTAAAAAAGAATCGACCCAAATTGCTCCCCGCTCGCCACGTGGGCGTTTTTCTCAATTGATTCGACCCCCTTTCCCCCCGCCCCCCCACCCCGTTTTTCCCGCCCTTGCCCTCCGAAATTCGGGCACCCGCTGGAATTTCGTGAAATCACAAAAAGTCACGAATACATCCTTTTTACATCATGCCAAATCCACCATGTAGTTGTGGCATGCCACATCAGCTTTCGCAATCAATAATTTCGGCGGTTGCTTCTCAATCTCAGGAGGCTCGTATGCACGTTGATTGTATCGTATTTTTTTTGGATTAGCCCATGCCAATAATGTAGATAAGGGCGCAAAAAAAAAACACATGACGAATCAACCTATAGTTTCTTTATGTTTTCTATATATCTACATGAAGCTTATTCCAGAAAACTTAAAAAACTAAGAGTTAAATTTCATAAATTTATAATAATAATAGCTCCACGGCAAATAAAAATAAATCTCTTTTGAAATAGGTAGATATTTTGTTTGATTGTACTTCTTGATATTATTTAGAAAAAAAATTTACTCGTATTACAAAGATTAAAAAAATATGTTACTGCAGTGGCACATAATTAATAAAATCCATATTACTGCTAAATTTATCATTAGAAGTCATAGGTGTTCTGTCCAATCAGATGTCGCTCGCATGTTGAAATCTTAGCGTTACGAAAAAACATGTATTCGTGACGTTTTGTGATTTCACGAGATTCTAGCGGGTGCCCGAATTTCGGAGGGCAAGGGCGGGAAAAACGGGTTCGGGGGGCGGGGGGAAAGGGGGTCGAATCAATTGAGAAAAACGCCCACGTGGCGAGCGGGGAGCAATTTGGGTCGATTCTTTTGAGACAAACACGATTTCCGCCGATGCGCGCGATTTCGTCGACTCTCTTGCAGCAGGGTCAGTCGAAGAGAATCCTGCCTCACGCGCGGCTCGTGGCTTGTGGTGATGGCGAGCGGGGATTGCCCTGTTGGGGGGGCGGGACGGGAATCAGGTGAGTATGCAGGCGGGGAGCCAGCCGAGCCCCAGCCCAAAGCCCGAATGCGCTTCAAAATTGCGCCACGGTGCAGCCCAGACCAGACTCTGCAACGGGACATTTTTTGAACAAGGCAATCTGCTGTCGAAGATTTTCCCGCTTGTGGTAATACTCGCTGGGGTATGCAATTGGTATATGGACAGAGCATGAAGCAAAGCACAAGTTAGATAAGAAATATCCAGGAGATTTTCAAGAGCGCTCTTATCTGCATCTATTAGTACATTCCCTACACTCACATTCTCATCAACATCCAATAACAATACATGCCCTACCTCAAGATTTCGAAGTAAGGGGTTAGGGTTGCTTGCATGTTGGGAGAAGGCCAGAGAAGGAAGCAGCCACAGCAAGAGTCAGCAGAAGAGGTAATGTAGCACTAGGAGAACACAAGGACTCTTGATACAGGAAGTAGTAATCTAACGTAGCACGACGATTCATACTCATATCTGGTACAATCTGGGCTGGAGCCTGGGAGTGCATGCACCAAATTTGAATAAATATCATCGCGGCCAAGGAGGAGGCGCAGCGGAGCAGATACTGGTGCTAGGAGTGATGAGGGCAGAGCACAGGAGACAGATGGAGCAGATGTTGGTGCAAGCATGCAGAGGATGCAACACGAGCAGGCTAGAGCAAGAGTGCTGCGAGGAGGGCAGCCAGGAGGAGAGCCGGGAGAGCTGTGGCAATGCGTGAAGCAGGCTTTGGGGGAGGCGGAGGCGAGGCAACAGATAGTGTTGTGGCGACCGGAGGGGTAGTGCCAGAAGGAGTGACAGGGGTTGGAGAGGTTGGAGAGGGCATGGGGGGCGAGGAGGAGGGAGTGGTTGGGGCGGTGAGAGGGGGATTGGGTGCTACAGGCGCGGAGGAAGGGGCGGGAGCGATTTCAAGTGCCGAGCCTGTGACAGTGGAGGAAGGGGATGACAGGGGGATGGGGAGGGAGAAAAGTGGGAGAGAAA
This sequence comes from Closterium sp. Yama58-4, assembly GCA_947470075.1. Lineage (NCBI taxonomy): Eukaryota > Viridiplantae > Streptophyta > Zygnematophyceae > Desmidiales > Closteriaceae > Closterium > Closterium sp. Yama58-4. The sequence goes on along the minus strand of CANIUD010000851.1, from coordinate 688,776 downwards.
GAGTGGAGGGATGAAGGGTCAATAGATGACAAAAGGTGCAACAGAGTGGAGGGTGAGGGTGAGGATGATAGCTGGAAGGAAGGGTGCTCAGGTGGTACAAGGGAGATCCCAAGGGTGTTGGCAGTGCAAGGGTGCTGACAGTGCAAGGGTGCTGACAGTGCAAGGGTGCTGACAGTGCAAGGGTGCTGACAGTGCAAGGGTGCTGACAGTGCAAGGGTGCTGACAGTGCAAGGGTGCTGACAGTGCAAGGGTGCTGACAGTGCAAGGGAGCTCACAGTTGTAAGGCATGAAGGAGACGGTGCTCTTGTCGAGGTCAAACTTCCAGTACGTGTCCACCAGGAACGGCGCTGATGTGCCATCACGTGCCATGGGTGGTGGTGGTGGTGGTGGTGGTGGTGGTGGTGGTGGTGGTGGTGGTGGTGGTGGTGGTGGTGGTGGTGGTGGTGGTGGTGGTGGTGGTGGTGGTGGTGGTGGTGGTGGTGGTGGTGGTGGTGGTGGTGGTGGTGGTGGTGGTGGTGGTGGTGGTGTGGTGGTGGTGGTGGTGGTGGTGGTGGTGGAAGCAGGGAGGGAAATAGGGTTGTTACTAGAAAAATAGTGTGTGTGCGGGGTTGAACCAGGTCACAAAGAGGTGTGGAAAAGGAAGGGCGAGGAGGACCCTCCTATATTCAATACAAGGACCATTCAAAGGAGTGAGTGAGAGAGGAGAACTCACTGCCCAGGTAAACATTGCGGGGGGCCCAGTCCGGGTGTGACTCCGCTAGCAGGCAGAGGATCTCGTGGGTCTCGTTGGCCTGGGTGGGTGCACACGCACACGCGTGGTTCGTGATTGGTTTGGTGGGTGAGTGGGAGGGAGAGAGGGAGGGAGGGAGGGAGGCTGGGTGGGTGAATGGTGGGTGGGTAAGTGGGTGGTGAACAGCGGGAGCCAGGGGAAGCAGGTTAAGGACATGCATATTTGATATGATTTATAGGCTTTAACAGACATTGCAGAGGCTTTGAAAGTCAACTAGTTGGGCGGCGGATAAGTATGAGACGTCTCAAAATACTCACAACAGAGTACATATAGTTTTGCCACGGGACTGAAAAAGACCCCTCCGGGAGATCAAAGAAGATGGGCGGGAAGACCACGGACGGGCTCGCACTGGTAGTTGTGTGGTGTGGTGTGGTGTGTAGGGGGTGGGGAGAGGGGAGGGGAAGGGGGAGGGGGGATGGGGGATTGGAGAAGGGGGAGGTCTCCACCAGTGAAGTACTCCAGTCCAGACAGGACTCATCCAGGAGCCACCACTCCACAGTGTGGAGTCCACAGTAGTAGCTCGATTTGATGTCAACAGCTGAGACGATCAGCCACTACCCAGGTGAGACGATCATCGAGGCATCTCAATGAGATGAAACGAAGAAAAGAAGCGAAGGGAGGGGGAGGAGAGGACTCACCCGGGAGCCACGACTCCACAGTAGTAGCCAGTGTAGCTGTCCAGACCAGTCTCCAACACTGCATCTGTTGCGTACACCTGGTGCCATGCATGGCGTGGGGTGGTGTGGCGTGGCATGGCATGGCATGGCGTGGCATGGTATGATGTGGCATATCATGCAGCATCATGTGGCATCATTCCGCACAGTATCATGGCGTTCCACGGTGCAACAGGAGAGGAAAGCATGCAGCATGAAAGCAATAAGAATATACCACGGTATATCACAGAATCACTGCAACAACAGAACTGAAGCAATGAGAATGCGAATGAGAATGCCTGCGACCTTAAGCAATCAAGAATGAGAATGCATATGACACTCAACTCCATGGTACGCGCGAGCTTGTTCACCAGACCAGCCGTGAGAAGAACTGACTAGAGATAAGGAATCATGGCGATACGAACTGACTGGGAGGAAAAAGAAAAAGAAAAAAGGGGGTCATTTATCAGAACTCTCAAAGATCACGAGCGACGCACGGCAGTGACGAGGTTTTCATAGACGGTGCGGCGCAGGGAGATGAAGTCGCGTGCTGTGTCGAGAGAGAAGCCCCCGAAGGACGAGTTGACCATGCTCCCTATGCCCTGCGTGCCATTCACCTCCGTCCCCCCCAGGCGGATTGCCGTCACGTTCAGCAGATAGCGCGAACTGGTGGGGGAGGGAGGGAGGGAGGGAGGGAGGGAGGGAGGGAGGGAGGGAGGGAGGGAGGGAGGGAGGGAGGGAGGGAGGGAGGGAGGAAGGGAGAAAGGGCATAAGAACGAGGAAGAAAGCAGGACATCGGCTGAGTGGTGTGCCCATGCACGAAGCAGGGAGATCGGATGAATCAAGACCTGGCAGAGGGCCACTCACACTCCACCCACTTCAAGACCCTCTAGCACACTCCACCCACTTCAAGACCCTCTAGCACACTCCACCCACTTCAAGACCCTCTAGCACACTCCACCCACTTCAAGACCCTCTAGCACACTCCACCCACTTCAAGACCCTCTAGCACACTCCACCCACTTCAAGACCCTCTAGCACACTCCACCCACTTCAAGACCCTCTAGCACACTCCACCCACTTCAAGACCCTCTAGCACACTCCACCCACTTCAAGACCCTCTAGCACACTCCACCCACTTCAAGACCCTCTAGCACACTCCACCCACTTCAAGACCCTCTAGCACACTCCACCCACTTCAAGACCCTCTAGCACACTCCACCCACTTCAAGACCCTCTAGCACACTCCACCCACTTCAAGACCCTCTAGCACACTCCACCCACTTCAAGACCCTCTAGCACACTCCACCCACTTCAAGACCCTCTAGCACACTCCACCCACTTCAAGACCCTCTAGCACACTCCACCCACTTCAAGACCCTCTAGCACACTCCACCCACTTCAAGACCCTCTAGCACACTCCACCCACTTCAAGACCCTCTAGCACACTCCACCCACTTCAAGACCCTCTAGCACACTCCACCCACTTCAAGACCCTCTAGCACACTCCACCCACTTCAAGACCCTCTAGCACACTCCACCCACTTCAAGACCCTCTAGCACACTCCACCCACTTCAAGACCCTCTAGCACACTCCACCCACTTCAAGACCCTCTAGCACACTCCACCCACTTCAAGACCCTCTAGCACACTCCACCCACTTCAAGACCCTCTAGCACACTCCACCCACTTCAAGACCCTCTAGCACACTCCACCCACTTCAAGACCCTCTAGCACACTCCACCCACTTCAAGACCCTCTAGCACACTCCACCCACTTCAAGACCCTCTAGCACACTCCACCCACTTCAAGACCCTCTAGCACACTCCACCCACTTCAAGACCCTCTAGCACACTCCACCCACTTCAAGACCCTCTAGCACACTCCACCCACTTCAAGACCCTCTAGCACACTCCACCCACTTCAAGACCCTCTAGCACACTCCACCCACTTCAAGACCCTCTAGCACACTCCACCCACTTCAAGACCCTCTAGCACACTCCACCCACTTCAAGACCCTCTAGCACACTCCACCCACTTCAAGACCCTCTAGCACACTCCACCCACTTCAAGACCCTCTAGCACACTCCACCCACTTCAAGACCCTCTAGCACACTCCACCCACTTCAAGACCCTCTAGCACACTCCACCCACTTCAAGACCCTCTAGCACACTCCACCCACTTCAAGACCCTCTAGCACACTCCACCCACTTCAAGACCCTCTAGCACACTCCACCCACTTCAAGACCCTCTAGCACACTCCACCCACTTCAAGACCCTCTAGCACACTCCACCCACTTCAAGACCCTCTAGCACACTCCACCCACTTCAAGACCCTCTAGCACACTCCACCCACTTCAAGACCCTCTAGCACACTCCACCCACTTCAAGACCCTCTAGCACACTCCACCCACTTCAAGACCCTCTAGCACACTCCACCCACTTCAAGACCCTCTAGCACACTCCACCCACTTCAAGACCCTCTAGCACACTCCACCCACTTCAAGACCCTCTAGCACACTCCACCCACTTCAAGACCCTCTAGCACACTCCACCCACTTCAAGACCCTCTAGCACACTCCACCCACTTCAAGACCCTCTAGCACACTCCACCCACTTCAAGACCCTCTAGCACACTCCACCCACTTCAAGACCCTCTAGCACACTCCACCCACTTCAAGACCCTCTAGCACACTCCACCCACTTCAAGACCCTCTAGCACACTCCACCCACTTCAAGACCCTCTAGCACACTCCACCCACTTCAAGACCCTCTAGCACACTCCACCCACTTCAAGACCCTCTAGCACACTCCACCCACTTCAAGACCCTCTAGCACACTCCACCCACTTCAAGACCCTCTAGCACACTCCACCCACTTCAAGACCCTCTAGCACACTCCACCCACTTCAAGACCCTCTAGCACACTCCACCCACTTCAAGACCCTCTAGCACACTCCACCCACTTCAAGACCCTCTAGCACACTCCACCCACTTCAAGACCCTCTAGCACACTCCACCCACTTCAAGACCCTCTAGCACACTCCACCCACTTCAAGACCCTCTAGCACACTCCACCCACTTCAAGACCCTCTAGCACACTCCACCCACTTCAAGACCCTCTAGCACACTCCACCCACTTCAAGACCCTCTAGCACACTCCACCCACTTCAAGACCCTCTAGCACACTCCACCCACTTCAAGACCCTCTAGCACACTCCACCCACTTCAAGACCCTCTAGCACACTCCACCCACTTCAAGACCCTCTAGCACACTCCACCCACTTCAAGACCCTCTAGCACACTCCACCCACTTCAAGACCCTCTAGCACACTCCACCCACTTCAAGACCCTCTAGCACACTCCACCCACTTCAAGACCCTCTAGCACACTCCACCCACTTCAAGACCCTCTAGCACACTCCACCCACTTCAAGACCCTCTAGCACACTCCACCCACTTCAAGACCCTCTAGCACACTCCACCCACTTCAAGACCCTCTAGCACACTCCACCCACTTCAAGACCCTCTAGCACACTCCACCCACTTCAAGACCCTCTAGCACACTCCACCCACTTCAAGACCCTCTAGCACACTCCACCCACTTCAAGACCCTCTAGCACACTCCACCCACTTCAAGACCCTCTAGCACACTCCACCCACTTCAAGACCCTCTAGCACACTCCACCCACTTCAAGACCCTCTAGCACACTCCACCCACTTCAAGACCCTCTAGCACACTCCACCCACTTCAAGACCCTCTAGCACACTCCACCCACTTCAAGACCCTCTAGCACACTCCACCCACTTCAAGACCCTCTAGCACACTCCACCCACTTCAAGACCCTCTAGCACACTCCACCCACTTCAAGACCCTCTAGCACACTCCACCCACTTCAAGACCCTCTAGCACACTCCACCCACTTCAAGACCCTCTAGCACACTCCACCCACTTCAAGACCCTCTAGCACACTCCACCCACTTCAAGACCCTCTAGCACACTCCACCCACTTCAAGACCCTCTAGCACACTCCACCCACTTCAAGACCCTCTAGCACACTCCACCCACTTCAAGACCCTCTAGCACACTCCACCCACTTCAAGACCCTCTAGCACACTCCACCCACTTCAAGACCCTCTAGCACACTCCACCCACTTCAAGACCCTCTAGCACACTCCACCCACTTCAAGACCCTCTAGCACACTCCACCCACTTCAAGACCCTCTAGCACACTCCACCCACTTCAAGACCCTCTAGCACACTCCACCCACTTCAAGACCCTCTAGCACACTCCACCCACTTCAAGACCCTCTAGCACACTCCACCCACTTCAAGACCCTCTAGCACACTCCACCCACTTCAAGACCCTCTAGCACACTCCACCCACTTCAAGACCCTCTAGCACACTCCACCCACTTCAAGACCCTCTAGCACACTCCACCCACTTCAAGACCCTCTAGCACACTCCACCCACTTCAAGACCCTCTAGCACACTCCACCCACTTCAAGACCCTCTAGCACACTCCACCCACTTCAAGACCCTCTAGCACACTCCACCCACTTCAAGACCCTCTAGCACACTCCACCCACTTCAAGACCCTCTAGCACACTCCACCCACTTCAAGACCCTCTAGCACACTCCACCCACTTCAAGACCCTCTAGCACACTCCACCCACTTCAAGACCCTCTAGCACACTCCACCCACTTCAAGACCCTCTAGCACACTCCACCCACTTCAAGACCCTCTAGCACACTCCACCCACTTCAAGACCCTCTAGCACACTCCACCCACTTCAAGACCCTCTAGCACACTCCACCCACTTCAAGACCCTCTAGCACACTCCACCCACTTCAAGACCCTCTAGCACACTCCACCCACTTCAAGACCCTCTAGCACACTCCACCCACTTCAAGACCCTCTAGCACACTCCACCCACTTCAAGACCCTCTAGCACACTCCACCCACTTCAAGACCCTCTAGCACACTCCACCCACTTCAAGACCCTCTAGCACACTCCACCCACTTCAAGACCCTCTAGCACACTCCACCCACTTCAAGACCCTCTAGCACACTCCACCCACTTCAAGACCCTCTAGCACACTCCACCCACTTCAAGACCCTCTAGCACACTCCACCCACTTCAAGACCCTCTAGCACACTCCACCCACTTCAAGACCCTCTAGCACACTCCACCCACTTCAAGACCCTCTAGCACACTCCACCCACTTCAAGACCCTCTAGCACACTCCACCCACTTCAAGACCCTCTAGCACACTCCACCCACTTCAAGACCCTCTAGCACACTCCACCCACTTCAAGACCCTCTAGCACACTCCACCCACTTCAAGACCCTCTAGCACACTCCACCCACTTCAAGACCCTCTAGCACACTCCACCCACTTCAAGACCCTCTAGCACACTCCACCCACTTCAAGACCCTCTAGCACACTCCACCCACTTCAAGACCCTCTAGCACACTCCACCCACTTCAAGACCCTCTAGCACACTCCACCCACTTCAAGACCCTCTAGCACACTCCACCCACTTCAAGACCCTCTAGCACACTCCACCCACTTCAAGACCCTCTAGCACACTCCACCCACTTCAAGACCCTCTAGCACACTCCACCCACTTCAAGACCCTCTAGCACACTCCACCCACTTCAAGACCCTCTAGCACACTCCACCCACTTCAAGACCCTCTAGCACACTCCACCCACTTCAAGACCCTCTAGCACACTCCACCCACTTCAAGACCCTCTAGCACACTCCACCCACTTCAAGACCCTCTAGCACACTCCACCCACTTCAAGACCCTCTAGCACACTCCACCCACTTCAAGACCCTCTAGCACACTCCACCCACTTCAAGACCCTCTAGCACACTCCACCCACTTCAAGACCCTCTAGCACACTCCACCCACTTCAAGACCCTCTAGCACACTCCACCCACTTCAAGACCCTCTAGCACACTCCACCCACTTCAAGACCCTCTAGCACACTCCACCCACTTCAAGACCCTCTAGCACACTCCACCCACTTCAAGACCCTCTAGCACACTCCACCCACTTCAAGACCCTCTAGCACACTCCACCCACTTCAAGACCCTCTAGCACACTCCACCCACTTCAAGACCCTCTAGCACACTCCACCCACTTCAAGACCCTCTAGCACACTCCACCCACTTCAAGACCCTCTAGCACACTCCACCCACTTCAAGACCCTCTAGCACACTCCACCCACTTCAAGACCCTCTAGCACACTCCACCCACTTCAAGACCCTCTAGCACACTCCACCCACTTCAAGACCCTCTAGCACACTCCACCCACTTCAAGACCCTCTAGCACACTCCACCCACTTCAAGACCCTCTAGCACACTCCACCCACTTCAAGACCCTCTAGCACACTCCACCCACTTCAAGACCCTCTAGCACACTCCACCCACTTCAAGACCCTCTAGCACACTCCACCCACTTCAAGACCCTCTAGCACACTCCACCCACTTCAAGACCCTCTAGCACACTCCACCCACTTCAAGACCCTCTAGCACACTCCACCCACTTCAAGACCCTCTAGCACACTCCACCCACTTCAAGACCCTCTAGCACACTCCACCCACTTCAAGACCCTCTAGCACACTCCACCCACTTCAAGACCCTCTAGCACACTCCACCCACTTCAAGACCCTCTAGCACACTCCACCCACTTCAAGACCCTCTAGCACACTCCACCCACTTCAAGACCCTCTAGCACACTCCACCCACTTCAAGACCCTCTAGCACACTCCACCCACTTCAAGACCCTCTAGCACACTCCACCCACTTCAAGACCCTCTAGCACACTCCACCCACTTCAAGACCCTCTAGCACACTCCACCCACTTCAAGACCCTCTAGCACACTCCACCCACTTCAAGACCCTCTAGCACACTCCACCCACTTCAAGACCCTCTAGCACACTCCACCCACTTCAAGACCCTCTAGCACACTCCACCCACTTCAAGACCCTCTAGCACACTCCACCCACTTCAAGACCCTCTAGCACACTCCACCCACTTCAAGACCCTCTAGCACACTCCACCCACTTCAAGACCCTCTAGCACACTCCACCCACTTCAAGACCCTCTAGCACACTCCACCCACTTCAAGACCCTCTAGCACACTCCACCCACTTCAAGACCCTCTAGCACACTCCACCCACTTCAAGACCCTCTAGCACACTCCACCCACTTCAAGACCCTCTAGCACACTCCACCCACTTCAAGACCCTCTAGCACACTCCACCCACTTCAAGACCCTCTAGCACACTCCACCCACTTCAAGACCCTCTAGCA